>DWNE01000987.1:0-24171 GCA_018249875.1 Cecropterus toxeus | reverse complement strand
AATAATCACCAGTCCAGCATTATTTATACAATATTTAATCGTAGCACGTATATAAAAAAATATATATATATATATATTTATAAATTTTAAAATTATCTGATTATATTAATTTTACCTATAATCTTGATGCATCCATCGTGGTGCAGCTCCCCGATGTCCCCCGAGCGGAACCAGCGGCGGCCGTCCGACTCGATGAACTCCTCGCGCGTTTTCTGCGGGTTCTTGTAGTAGCCCTCCGCCACGCTGTCGCCGCCGATCACGATCTCACCCTAAAGGCGTATAATATAATTTATTAACAAATAAATATGGACATCAAAATGTTATTTTATTAGTATACCAGTGGTACGTCTTGGTGGAGAATCGAGGATTTTGGTTATAAAGGTTTAAAGAATTTGTTTCCAAATATGCGAATAAAAAAGTTTTTTTTTTAACAGTAGAAAAATAAGTATGATACTGAAACAAGACAAAAGTTTGTGAAGAAAAAACACATTCTTGTTTATGAAATTTTATCATAAAATGAATAGTGCATTAGCACTCGGGTAAAAAATTATGAATCTTATCGTAATAGATGCACATGACTAATGAAGTGTAAGTCTTATTCTCCTTGATACGTCCCCTTGGTGGAATTGTTCCAAATTGAAAGTATCTTATTATGTAGAAATATTACTCGACAGCTTCAACTGAATGGAAACTGTTGGCTAAAGGTACAAAATCATAGCCAACTGAAGACAGATTACATATGGATTAAAGCGTTTAAGGTTCACTATTTATTCATAAATTTATAGGTGGTATAACCCTTGGGAGGCATGAGTCATCTCTCTGTTTCCACCTAATAAAAGCAGTGCTGCTATGGTTGGGTTCCAAGGGAGTGGTTATGAAGATTTACTTGTCTAAGACGTTTCAACTTTGTTTCCAGAATAACGTATTTGTGACAATATACCCGAGGCGTTGAGGCAACAGCGCCAACTTGCCACCGTGTGGACTCCAAGCTCGTTAGATACTCAAATTATTGACTGGATGCATCCGAAGTGTGAAGAGTCGGGTCAGCGGGCGTACCTGCGGGAAGGGCTTGTTGGTGACGCGGTAGTTGCCCTCCTCCCAGTTGACGAGGCGGATGTCGGTGCCTGTGGTGGGCGCGCCCACGCGGCCGGTGGAGCGGTCGGCGGGGTCCATGACTGTGGCGCAGGAGGTGGTCTCGGTGAGGCCGTAGCCGGCCACGACGTCGGCGCACACGCACACGCGCACCTGCGAGTGCGTGTCGGGCGCCAGCGGCGCGCCGCCCGCGATCATCAGCCGCACGCGCCCGCCCAGCAGCGCGCGCACCGCCTTGAACACCTAAGAGACGACACAGACACATTTTAATCACACTTTATTTTTTTATATATATAAATATACAGTAGAAAACGAACAAGCAGCTCACCTGATGGTAAGTGGTTACTGCCGGCCATGGATATTTGTAAGCAACTTCATATAGAACAGGGGTTCTATATGAACTCTATAACAGATGCGTTGCTACTCCCGAGAACTGAGATGGTCGTCACATATAAAAGTGAACCGGCGACCACACCCTTCCACCGAAACGCAAGAACAAATAATCAACCAAGTTGTCTTAACACCGGACATAAAGATCCTATTTTCACTAACTGATAATGAAATGTTAACAATATTTACCCATCCTAACCATAAACGTAACGCTTTAGAAAAATAACAACCGATACCGACTTAATATATAATAATATCATAATTAAACTATCGACAGTATATTAATATGATAATGTCACTCACCACTCGGTTGAGCAGCGGCGTGTCGTAGCCGCGCTTCATCCAGGCCTGCTTGTAGGAGTAGGCCCACTTGAACAGCGCGCCCGCGAACTCCCCGCTGCGCGACACCTTGTCCGTAATGCCCTTGCTGATGCGGTCCATTATCAGCTGCGAACGTTTAGAACTCTCATAATTACTTTAACAAGCGTGCCGCGATTTATTCATAAAAAAATATGAACTTTAAAAGTAGTAAGAGCTCTAGTCCATAGACCATAAACGACATGTTCCATAAACAACAAAGAGTACTTTCAATCAGGTAGCCCGTCTGCGTTACCGTTACGTTTAAATATAAAAATAAAGTGAATACCTCCAAAGACATAATTAAATCAGTATTTTTTACCTTTAAGGAAGTATTTACTTAGAAAAGATTCTAAGTAAATACTTCACTTGTCCATCAATTACATAGTATTGGTATATTCTGAGCAGTGAAGGATAGACTATACTTACAGGTACAGTGGTAATGCAAGTGGGTTGAAGAATTGTGGCGTCGCCTTTCGTACCCTTCATGATTTTGCTCGATGAATCCAACATGGTCAATGGCGTTGAGTAGCCAATTGGAACACCTATAAAGTATTGAACAAAATTAGAATCACGAAGAAGGGTACCCAGAAACTTTTACATAAGCTATTTATTCTTCATCTGACTATACAATAAAACTTAAATTTGGATGCGTTAATGTATTGGTGAGATTGTTTAATTCAATCTTCTAATGTTCTTTTTTTTGTTGAAATACCTTTATACCTTTCTTACTGACATGGTCGGCTTAAAATGCATATAAATAAAACAACGAACGAGTCGATCGAATGAGAAGAGTACAAGGTAACCGACCTCCAATGATGCAGAGGCTCTCGGCCAGCAGCTCGAAGACGTGCGCGAGCGGCAGGAAGCCCATGAGCATGTCGCCGTCGAACATGGGCACGGCGTCCGCGAAGGACTTGAGCGTGGCCAGCATGTTGCGGTGCGACAGGATCACGCCCTTCGGCACGCCCGTCGACCCCGACGTGTACATCACGATCGCCGTGTCCTCCGGCTGCGGACGCACCGACTCTGAAAGTGGGACCGTTTTAATAAGGAATACGATTCGATTGAAATAAATTTTTGTCTTTCTTTTTTATAGTTATTATTTTTTAATATATTTATTAGAAGTATGTGAAGCTTTCATTAATGATTTCAATTTACATATAAAAAGCAGTATCGAAATTATTGGCCATAATTGTCGTAGCTTTCTATTTATATCCAACAAATAAGCATATTTCCTTTAATTCAAGTTTGAGAAATGTTTACGATTTCATTAAGTCTTAATACTATTACTTCAGTATGTTGACATTATCTAATGTCAATCAGAGAATTGGAACGAACACAAAATCGAACATGCGACGTCAACATTCTCATTGAATAAAAAGTTACGTTAATATTAAATTTTCAGTAACTAAACAACTCACCAATTTTAGATTGTTTGCCCTTCTGCACAACTTCCTTGTAGCCGATTATCCTAATTCCCTCCTTGAAGCCCTCCTTCTCGGTGACCTTGAGCTGGTCCTCCATGTAGATGATGGTTTCGACCTTGGGCGTCTTCTCGAGGATCTTTTTGAACTTTGGCAGCAGGTCGTGAGTGGTGATGACCGTAGACACTTCGGTTTCGTTAATACCGTGCGCGATCGCGTCGTCGCCCAGCGTTGCGTAGATTGTCACCACTGGAATTGATGTGGTTTTTGTAAATATCATTCAATTAAAATAAAGTATTTTATACTTAATGGGTGGTCGTTAATTCCTTAATTTCATGTAACTAAGTTTTAGTGGGGACGTTATATTCAGTTGTAATGTTTCTGAGCGGTGAGACTGTCTTTTACAAAACAAGTTTTTTTTTCAGGCTGATGAAGCAAATGAGCATGCAGTTCACATAATGGTAAGTGGTTAGTACCTACTACTACTACTCATGTATAGACGAATCGGCAACCACACCCTTCCCCTGAAATGCTACAACTGCTTCACGTTACAAATAGGTGTAGGGGTGGTACCTTCCCGGTCGAACTACATTGGTTCTACCATCACTGGTAAACACCAAGTGAGTGCAATGACGACATACACAGACACTGGTCAGTATCTTCTGTTCGAAACAGCTGTGCGCGAAGGCTATCTACATTTCAACCTCAGAAGGAATGCGCAGTGGGACAACAAGGTTTCAGACATAAAATGATGATAAAACAGATGTGATTTGTTGGTATATGATTACTGTGTTTTTAACAGTGTGGGTGTGTACGCATTATGAATAAAATATTTCTTTCTTTCTTCTTTGTTTGTTTCTAAGTTAGCAGCGCAGCACTCACCCGGTATACTCTGCTTGAAGCAGCCGTGCGCGGCGACCATCCACTCGGCGCGCGTCTCCGCGAACATGACGACGTTCCGGCGCGGCTGGCAGCCCAGCTCGCGCAGCCCCGCCGCGAAGTGGCCCGCCTCCGCCTCCACGTCGATGTACGACCGCCACACGTAGTCGCCCATGTTGTACTGCCACACGATTGAAAGCGTTAACGTGAGCAGTAAAGATAGACGGCGGAACCCTCCATGCTTGATCTGAAGGGGCACTCTTCAGATTGTTGGACAAATCCATAATTTACAGAATGGCAAGAATGAATAGCGATAAAAATAAGATTTGATTTGAGATTTCTTCAGAGAATCCTTTTTCCTAGGTCAGCATAAGCCCATGCTACAACTGTCCATGACTTTTCAGTATACAGTTAGATCAGACCCAGCTTTAAAATACCAATACCACAACGCCTAACTGCCGTATAACAGTAGTGTCAAGCGCTGATGTGGTCTCGTTTCATGGATTTTTTAAGGGTTATGACAAACATGAAATTTTATACATCGTAAAAAAGGACTTATATAACAATACTTCCAACCAACTAAAGAGTTGCATTTGGAATACGTACACTACAGAACCTGACGATTAACCTACATTCATATCGTATTTTGCACAGATTTACAATACTAATTGGATACCAGTTCAGATAGTTTGCATTATTAGCGGAATTAGTCTCTGATTTGCAAGTTGGCCAGTCGCCAATCCAACGTTTTTGGTACTATGATCACCACAAAAGGGCTTTACCCTGAAACACTGCGGTAATAGGCAAATGTGATCTTGTTTCTGTCGTTGGTTCATTTGGGTTTCGTATGATTTGAGCCTCTGCATTTTGGTGCAATAAGTGTAATTTCTAAGCTAAAATAAAATAAAAATCGTGAGTAACTAAAACAATTCAACGAAAATGTCAAGGCTTGTAAATTCTTCGCAATTGAAATGGCGGTATCGTCGCAATATCCACGCCTGCTTTATAGCGTCAGTTTAGCATTGATGACTTTTGATTATAAGAGTGTGACCTATACTGTTATAAGAAATTCCTAACACGGTTTTCAGCATTAGTAACGCTCATATTTGGATTTGATGAAACCATGAACACCATGCTCAATCGTGACACGCTCATTTAGGTGTGCGTTACGGAAGTTAAATAAGACTTCCGTAACATTCTTTCTTGGACGTGCACCTTTAATGGCAACTAAAAACGAAAGCGGTTGCCGTATCTCGTAACTTGTTGGACCTCACGTCGAGGGTTCGCAGGTTTCGACGTATCCCTACCAGGGGAGGTATCTAAAAAGGACAAAAAAAAAGTAAAGACCATAAGTGTAGTGGTTACCTTCTTGAAGACCCTGCCGTTGGGCTGCGGCTCGTCCTCCTCGCCGAGCACGGTGCGCGTGCCGAGGCAGGGGCGGTGCGCCCAGCGCGCGGCGGCGGCGCGCAGCATGCTCTCCATGCACGTCACGCCGTCGCGCACCAGCCGCACGTGCAGCTCGCACGGCTCGCATATCGACCGCACCGTCACGCTGTCCGCCGTCGACTCGATTATGCGCGCCTGCACACGGTTAACGATTAACGGATAGAAATCTAGTTAAACTGTGCTACAGTCACTTGATTTTTTTCTACCAGACCGTTTACTATACTATTTTAAAATAGAATTTTATAGATATTATATCGTTAAAAATACGTAATTCGAAATACCAAAATACCAAACAATTTATGACCCTGACACTAGGTTTATGTTTCAAGGTTTCAATATAAACTCTAAGGATAACGGTTACAAGGTAGTAATAAAGTGTGAACTTGTTGAAATTTTTCAATCAAGTTAAATTTTGAGATCATGGAATTAAGGTTTCCATTACAAACTAGAGATGGCAAGAATCATGCAAATAAATAAAAGCATTGGAATAAGATAAATCTAAAAACACCAAGATACCCGTTTCAATTTGACGCAGCAGTAATGAACCGTTAAATAAGCTAGTAAGTAGCTTTAGCATGAACCAGTGACTAAAACGTAACGAATGGCTAACTAAGCAATTTGTATGAAAATTACATTGCCCTAGTAAGAGTTAAAAAGATCCAACAATAATCGTATCCTCACTTTAATTCGCCTGGAGAGCGCGCGCTTCCTCCAGGGCCGCTGCAGCAGCAGGTGCACGGGGAACGTGAGCACGTCGAACACGAGCGCCACCGCGCGGATCGTGCGCAGCACCGCCGACACCCACCATGACTCTGGGCTGGAGACAATACAAAAAATGGTTACACTAATTCTTTTATTCGAATATACAATGTAAAATTGATTACATAAATTGAGCAATAAAAACCAAACATGTGGGTATTTTCTAATCTTGAAACAAACATGATTGTTTTCTCTACA
Organism: Cecropterus toxeus; assembly: GCA_018249875.1. Lineage (NCBI taxonomy): Eukaryota > Metazoa > Arthropoda > Insecta > Lepidoptera > Hesperiidae > Cecropterus > Cecropterus toxeus. The sequence goes on along the minus strand of DWNE01000987.1, from coordinate 17,623 downwards.
AAACATTAAAAAACTCAATGCGTTCAAAATAATCATAACGAAGTTTACTTTTCATCCGAATCAGCTAAAAATAAAAATTTCTCACGCGCGTGCAACTCAACAATTCCTGCTCTTTTTTATTTTTGTAAATCAGACTGCAGCTGGACAGAAAGAAATTGGAGCAAAGACAGGGAGCGGCATCATACTCTACCCTAAAAATATCTAATAAATAAGGATGAGAAGAAAAACTTCACACGTGGATGCGCGTGGATGCACCTTGATAGTAGAGTTTATTGCGCTTCGCTGTACAATGCGTATTTCAGGTGTCAGTAGAAGTCTACTCCGGCTTGTGCGTATTCGTAATTGTAGAGTCTCGGAATCTTGATATATTCACGTACACATCATACAGTGAGAACAAAAGGGACCAAACTCAAAATTTCGGCAATTTGTTTAACGAATTAAATTGTGAATCTTTTGTGCTGGGAAAGTCATAGATGAAACGTCCCTTTGATAATCGAGCTCTTTCAGAAACATTTCATCATGTGAACACAATTTTGTTCTTTCACGAAAAGCTTATGACGGATTATCGTCTGGTATGTCCACAACGTAAGTAAAGGTATGGATGAATAAATGGTTACTAAAGTCCATTAAAAATTGTAATTACTATACAAAACGTAACTGAGGTTAGCAACAGATACTTGTTAACCCCGTGGATTACCTAAATTAAATCGTCTCGAGGTTTTCTGGCTTAGTAAACCCTTAAACCATAACACATCACTTGGCTATGCTCCTTCTCCATAGAATGAAATCGATTGGCTGTTAAGAAATTGGGTGAATCCGTAGAAGAGTCGACTTTAATCCGGACGTCTTATACAACTTAAGCTTATTCTATACGGATTTTTATCATTATATGTAATAGAATGATGAACTAGCTTTTATGTTCTAAATTTAATCTGAGTGTAGAACCTCTTAATTGATTTTAAGAAATTTAAATAAAAACAATACAAAAATTAATAAAAAAAAATTGCAATTACACTAAATATAAAACTTTTGGAATCAATACAATTCTGTATAAATAGGTTTTCAATATCTCTTAGTCTATGTCATCAAACAATTAGTATTAACGTTCAGCGTTTCCCAGAAAGAAGCAAGTATCTAATGCCCAATTAATTTATAATTAGTTTTATTCGTTGATGTCATAGCCACTATTTCCAAGTTGCTCACGTAAATAATAGGCATTAGTCTTCTGCTTAAGATACTACATTTTAAGTATTCGAGATAACGTATATTTTAATAATGTTTATCTATATATCACATCACGGGTTTAATTCCCCATTAATACCTACAAATCGATTTATCGCTATGATATCAATTGACCCCATCAGATACCATCAATAAATCAAACGGCCCAGTTTCGTAAATAGATCCGTATGTGTTATATCGAGTCTCAAGGCAATGGATTTTTTCGAAGTATAAAGACAAATTAACCGTACGTTATAGAAATACGATTTAATTCTTGTACCCTTCATAGTGTGGAGCTTTGCCATACCGATAAAACATCCATAAATTAGGGATAGGTAGGGGGGTCGAATCTCATTAAATCCCCCATAGTTATACATATTACGATTTTTTCATCTGGAAGAAACCGTGAGTAATTGCGAGAAACCTGGATTAAATTAAGTAAAACATGTTTCTCTCCAAATTTTGAACACGTACAATTAGTTTCAGAGATAAATCTCATTACACCTCACCAACGGGGGAGGGAGTCGAAAATTGCCAAAATCACCTCATGTGGGTAATGGATGTTATACAATACGGTTGAGTTCCAATTTGAAGGGTGCGGTAAGGTAAAGAGGTAAAATCATTTCTACGAAGCGTTCCATTGTTTTTTACGCTAAACAGTATGAACGCGTCCTTGAAATTTAAATTAAAACGAAAGTAAAAAAACTCAATTGTAAGCTTACTGGAACTCGATAGGGTTGCCAGCTACATTAAAGAAATTCAGTATACTTCTTTTAAGTAACCTAGAACAGTGAATACTATAAGAAGTAGACATCACGAAAAATGACTGATAAAAAGAATAATTATGACTTCTATTTTACTACATTAGACAATTCTTTGAAATATTTTTTTGATTCATTTTTTTATATTAACGCGCCTGTAAAATCTTAAAAATAAAACAAAATAAAAAAGCTAATTAAAGATACTGGATTTTGTTAGTTATTAGAATCTTTACAATATACATGCCAAAATGTTACCACGTAGATTCGAATCATTTGCATTAACAACTAAAATTCAATTCAGAATTGTATCACATTTACCGTAAAGGTGTGGCACGTTAACCGCATGCATATGCAAGCGGGCAGCCCTACGCGGCCGGGGCACGCATGCGCGCAGTTCACGGCCGACGCGCGAGACGACATGCACCCGACAGCCGACACTGACCTATCTTATTTTCACGTATCGATTGCCGCCCGACAGCCGCCGCCCGCCCGCCGGCCGCACGCCACGCTCGGTACCTCACACTACGCCTATGTCTATACTTAACTACCGTAGTCGTACAGGTATAGATCATTAAAATTTACTAATAGCCCACATGCTATTAGTGAATTGCATACCACCTTAGTAAACTATCCCTAAGGTAATCGTAGAAAACTATGGTATTATTACCGTATCACTCAGACCTCGAGGTTAAAATTGTTTACGGTTCAATATTACCATTTACTGAATAAACGGGTGACGACGCAAATGTTAACAGTAATTTTAAAGGGTTACCCCTGCTATTTTTAACCAAATAGTGTTTACGTTGTAATTTATGCCAAAATATTATTATTTGTGAGCTATTGAACAAGACGGTAAGGTAGTTTTAGTATAGCTGTGGTAATCATAATAAATGTAATTGATTGTTTGGTATACAATAAAGTCTGGAAGAGATTGAATACCCAGACCTGCTTACGTCAGGCATCTGCGATCACCTTTATATTGATCTCCTAAATTTATCTGTACTTGGTTCAAATTAACGGGGATGCATTGTCCAGTAAATGAGTAAAATGAGTGTATCTCCTATCTCTCACCGAAGAAAGGTACATTCATAACATGAAACGTGATTCAAAATTCATAAATTTAGTTAATTTTTAACACGAAGACGATAGAACTAATAAGTAAACATATTATAATTTTCTATAGCAATGCGCATATCAGTATAGCACCATTGTTAACGGAGATACGTGATAATTACCGATCGAAGTACAAGGTTAGCCTACGCTTCAGAATGTAGATACTAAGCGCTCCTATTTCCTTGTTGTTATTTTTTTACTTTGTTACGCTCCATTTATCTATACTTAAATATAAAAATGATATGCGGTGTGTCTGTTTCTTACTAAATCACGCAAGAACCACTGGTCCGATTTACATAATTTGCATTTTACTGGTCAGTCCATAGGCTACCCTTAATTTCGATATTTTTCGCTATTTAAAGATTGCAAATATTTTAACGACGTCTCTTCGTACTCTTTGGTTTCAGACTTTCATATTTCAAATTTAAATAAAAAGAGAACGTTACAAAACGATTCTTATGGCAATTACGAGGTTATCTTTAAATTTTGTATCCGGTTACCATATTCCAAGAGTTAGCGAGTAAAACTTAAGATTTTTGTCACGTACTGAAGCAGGGGTACTACTAATACTAATAATACTTCATCTAGTATTAGATTAAACAACCATGTGTGTCTGAGACAGTCGATGCTACAGACATTCCAAAAAAACACTTTCTTTAACTTTTTGTAAGTTTGAAAAGTATTGCCTGTACGTATTTTAACACTCAGGCATATATCTTTTTTAAATGACTTTCACCACCAATCTATAGTGTGACGGGTTACTCTCCAGACTACCTCCAGTTTGGGGGTATTCATTATCTAAAGTAGATTGTATAAGTAGATATATTTTAATAAATATTTGCTATTATACTTAAACAGTTTTGAATGATCATAGCTTTTATATTGTAATAGTATAATGTGAATACAAAAACAATGATAATAATTAAGATTAAAACTTATCAACAGCAGAGTGCCGAGTGCTATTATTAACTCCATCAATCGTTATGTAAACCAATACATTCGGTAAGTGATTTAGCAATGATAACTCTCGAGTGCTAAATAATAACTCAACATTAATGTAAACAATGATAAATGAACGGTTGCTATTTTCAATTAATTGACCAACACTGATAATATTAAATTGTGTGTAGCTGATCATGCGCGTGTGTGTGTGTTTATTTGTATTTTATTCTAGTAATTAGCTATGCTACGAGATTTAACCCGCCGTTTCAATTAGTGTCCATATTCCCAATCTTACACTACCCCTATTCCTACTTGCCCCATTATCTGCACACTCCCCACTTTTAAAACATTAAATCCATTTCCAGTGGCGCATTGTTACCTAGCTATATTCTCCAAGTTCGATCTCTGATTTACGAATTATAGCTCTATAAATGGCCCATTAACTTCAAATAGTTCCAGAGTTTAGCGCTTTCGGTGTACAAGCAAATGATCTTCTCAGCATTATTGGTATCACAATAACAATATTGGTAACAACAATAACGTTGATATAATGTATCCCACAACCCAAGGACGAGACAATGAGCCGCCGTTACATTAGCGAATTTGCGAGAGGACTCCCTTGAGGATGTGTGTCTTTAACGACAATGAAACGCAAATTATGAGCGTACCCACTATCTTACCTCACCGGCAACAGGGGTCTTGAACCATTAATGCAATATGAAAATTACGGCCTCGCTGCACGGTGGTCAATCATAAGTATGTCGATACATTTATTAAATGAAGACAGCAGCACTGGATTGGATACCAGCCAGAAAATAATTAATTAATATAAAATAATTAATTAAAATTTCTGTAGCTATCTGTCGAACACGGGTGTTCGATTTATTTTTTTCTACATATTGGTTATTACAATACAATATAATACAATAGTCTTTATTTGCATATAAATGAGGTACACAGCGGTCTTATACATTAATTACATTTCCTCTTATTCTACCTATGTAATATTTGTAGAATTTAAGAACTATTATTTACTGAAAATTTTGACACACAGTTATTATATTTCTGGGAACAAACAAGCACTAAACGGACACTAAACTATTAATACAGTATAATGACCAATGAAGTGAAAGTGAAATGAAATTAGGCGCAAACAATGACCAGGAAAAATGGTATTTATTCAACTTTAATCACAATTTAAACAAATGTTGGTCTCCTAATAGTTTCTGCACAAAGTGACACGAAAAGTAGAGAACAGCGACGTCGCTGTCTACACTTTGAATCACGTGGAATTCAACCATCGGTATGTTGTTAACCAAGGTTTAGGAACAATATGTAAGAAACCTCAGCGGTATTTCGCAAACAGCCGCATGAGCCGGTTGCACGGCCGCACCGATGCAGTGAAAGCGTTCAACCCATTTCGTATCGGCGCATCGATTGTATGACTTTTCGATCAACCGACGTGAATTACCAATACTCACGTTAACTTTGTGAGATAGATCATACTACAAACTTTTAAGGTACAACAATAACAAATCAGTGTGATTTTAATTGGTCACTGAAGCCCATAGACAAAATAAACCATCTTAAATCTATCGGACATGCTCCTTGGTATGTAGGTCATAAATGTCGATCATGGCGGAAAACCACAAACTTATTACCAAAAGCAGTGAGCTGCTACTATAAGACAAAAACGTGATTGGTTGTGGCGTGTTTACTGTGTGGTATCTGTAGTTAGTTTTTACTGCAAAAGTAAACAATGTAACAAAAACATTCCGTGAACATCGCGCGAGGCCACTGAAGTAGTTACAGCATATCACAAGGAGAAACGTGATGTGATCTTTGTGAATGAAGAAATATGACATAAAATTAACTTACAGTAAACTCAGAGGGTGCAAAGTACCAAGTACCACGTGGTGTTAGTTAACTTTTTGTCGTAAATCGTTTTGTAATGACAAATACGTCAGGTGATTTATAAAGATGATGGAGTACCTTGGTTGTATTTTTAGAGGTATTGTTTCATGATCAAACGACAGTTTCTAAGACGCTATTAGGTATATAAAAACTTACTTGTACGGATTATACGCTCCCATGTTTCTGAAACAACTTCCACTCAAAATATAATTTGGATATGTGTAAACTAAAAACTTCAAGACACTACGATACTTATAGTTTCAAGAATCACAGCTTGATTCATTTGGAGGCCGGTGACCGTATATTATATACCGGTAACACTGATAAGCTTATCTTTTGATATCGGCTTAGTCGGATCAGACGGGCGGACGTCGTATAGACCAACATAATGTTACAAATAAACGGCGACAAAAGCTTGCGACTTTCGAGCGACATTTGATCTGCTATAAAGTCCGGTGTAGATAAAAAAGTAACACGCATAGGAGTTTTAGTAATCCTAATCACATAATATGCAGTGTCGCCAAAACGCAACAGATTTCCTGTATTGACGGACATTTGAATCGCCTAAGCTGAGACACGGATGTTGATAAGGGCGACGGAATCCTAAGACGATGTGTAAGCAATATGTTGCAATCGATAATGAGTAATAGCTTTATTTTTAGAATTGGATAGATAATTGATTTTAGTAGTATTATTGATAAATAGTTCCTTCGCGCACGACTATTCTTGACAGTTAGACAGAAAGCAGGAAAATTTACAAATTACGAAATAACCAGGGCCTTTATTAACGTGATTCGAATACCAATGTAACACAGAACAATGTATAAACAATTATTTTATACCTAAACAACAGTTGTGACCAGATTAGTTAGTGCTGAATGTTCTAATTTTTCAGGTGATTGAACCAATTTCGCGGATATTCACTATATCTACAACGGATCTTAAGTACGGATTTAAGACAAGCTCTATAGGTCTATGCACGCACGTATTGAAGGATCTTAAGAATCCTTCAAGATTATTTAGCTGGTAATAGTTTATTCGGCTTTGGTTCAATAAAGTAGAATCTAAATAAGTTAAGAAGAACCTTTTTGCAAAGAGTGTACCACTACATTTGTTAAAGCAGCAAATAACGTAAGTGTTCAATTTATTCCATTAGTTCTTCCGATAGAATTTCGGACAAGTCTGCGGGCGGATCAACCCATTTAATACCAACTAGCGCAGTTCATCGTCATAGAGGACCCGTATCTGGTAACACTAAAAGGGTGAGAAACGTTCGCAATGATATTGAATTAGCCAATGTATGAAAACATTTTTAGTAACGAAATCGTAGCCCAAAGGAGTTGAATATGTATCTTCAGTTCTCTGCGACTAACATTACGACGTTGCCAGAAAGACAAAAACATCCTCAAATACTTTTAATTTTCTTATTAAATATTGACAAATGTTTCAAAAGCTACAAAATCTCAGACAAAGTAAGTGAAATATATTTGTAAAAATCTATTTAAGAATCAGCAATCTGATTTAACGTAAAGTTTAATGGATATCTATGAATAACAGGAAAAATGGACAAATCTTATGATAACAACTTATAATGTTAAATTTTATTGTAATACACCTTTTACATTTTGTAATATTCATTTACGCAAGGTATGATAGCCAGTTACCTGCCTTGCATTTAGCAAGCATGTCTTAGGCATGAAATGTGTTTCTTAAGGAGACACTTCCGAAGAGACGGGACTAAGCTTTTAAGAATTAAAACATAATGTTATCTTCTTCAAAATTAAGCACTAGAGACTTTAGTATAATGTATATTTTCTATTGGTGACCATCTACTGCGCAGTAGCTTGCCTATTTGTCCCAATAATGTATCAATAAATTTCATATAATTGTGATTAATTATGTTAAGATAAATATAATTAGAGTCTTAATTTACTTCCTATGGCAATAGCAAACGTAGAACAATTTAAATTACAATTGATGATGCTAATTCAATCGAATTGTTCTGAGTAGTTAAAATAAATGATATAAAATAAAACGGTACTCACGTCTCATTCTCGTCTATAAACATTTCTGTATTGTTTCAACCTGTAACAAAAAGAATTATTCGTTAGTATGTAGATTCAGTAATAGCAAAATGATGTCTGGGTTAAAAAAATATTACAATTTTACTACTTCGCTATTCTTAAACGACGCTAAGTTTCTGGAAAAATCATACTTAATAATAGCACGGATGTGACCATATAATGTAAAATAATAATTACTTGAAGTGACGTTTTAATAATGAGTGCAAAAAAAGGCACAAGGAACCCTAAATATTATTTAGGGCCAGAAAAATAAGAGAGATCGCCGATATGATAAGCTTGCGATGATAACTCATGGAAATACCGATCTTTATCATACCGTCAAAACCAATAACAAAAAAAATAACAATCGACGGAAATCAACGAAACATTACCCTTTTAGCGATGAGCAATCGCAAAATTCGGGTCATTTGTTTTTTCATCTTTATCTGAAAATCGTGATTTATAAAATTAGCTTTATTTCGCTTCGTCACACATGACGCATAAGACGTATTAAAATTAACTAATAAGGAAGTGTTTGTCAAATTGAAAAACACTAACGAACAGTTACTTCGAAAGTTCCCATTAACCGTCCATCCACCGGTACTTATACAGACCGACCACCACGCGTAATCGGACACGTGTTCGAAGAGGTTATTAACATTTAAACAACCCAAGCAAGGTCATAAGAAATCGGAAACAGCGCTCCTTACAACCAAACGTACTGTATAACCGTAAGCAACTATACCTACTAGTTTCGAGTTTGAAGAATGAAAAATAACTTAAAAAAAAATCATGTATAATACTTTTATTTAAGAACACGTGCACGATAACAAAAAAATAATCTCACACCTGTATTGTTTGGTGGGATTAACATAAAGAAGTGCAAATATATATTGGGCATTAAATAAATAAATAAAGATAAATCCAGATAACAAGCATGTCTTAGTGTATATATAAATGAAAAACTTTCCAAAGGTTGTTGACTTGTAACCATAAAAATTATCTTTATTGTACCTCACACGATCACACCTACACGCAAATTTTTAAATTTGCAAACATTCATTGAGAGCAAAAAACTATTTCTGTTGTGACTGCTTTAGTTAACAAAGCACATGAATTAGGGAAATATAAAAATAAATACAACCGCTTGCAGCGTTAAGCGAAATTTGACACAGGGAAAACCTAAGATTCATAGTAAGTCGTCATCAATCTTTGACCTGGTGCTGAACACTAAGTTTTTACAATAATTTTCTAAAGGGAGAGCGATAACGCTTCTTGTCCCTAGAGGTCACTTACAGGCCCAGAGTAAATTAGGTGTTGAAACGACTTCAGAAGCGATAGGTTTGTGTTTTTGTAATTTTATGGGGTGGCTAGAAATAATTGATTTTTCGAAGTGGATCAAAATAAGTTTAGATACCGCAGATTTAGCATAAATCCCATTAGCAAGTTGACCAAGATGGAAGTAGACTCCTCACACCGTTAACCACCTCAGCAACCCACACCACTAAGGTTTTACATATTTATGAGTTAACAATTCTATAGAATAAAATCTTAATTGATCGGCGTACGTGACCCGAGCAAGTCACTTCCACGGTTGAGGAAATAGGCGCACAACAGGATATTTGATTAAAGAGCAATGTCGGAGGAGACTCGTCACAGGACAAAGTTCATTATTGAATCAGAGGTAAATCCTGGTAGAACCATTTACCCTGAAAGATAAAAAGAGTAAAAGGGTATTTTGCGGTAATATTTCATCATACATAAGACACTTATTGGAATGTCACTATGGTAGGTAAATAGTGGCACTACGATGGAGACGTAGTTATCCGAAGCTTTCCGCTTAGAACACAAGGGTAGCAACAAATCTATGGCCTTACCTTAGGTAAGATTCTAATCTTGTTTATCAGGTGCTTTCATAATATTAAAAAAATATATATATGGTCATATATATTTTCAACGTCAAATGATAGTTATTGTAGCCTATGACAATCTTTTAAACGTAGATCTACAACATACTCAAGTTTGTGGAGGCAAGGTTTGGTTTTCAAACTAAACTTATTACCCCCGAGGAGGAATAGTGGGTAATAAGATATAATAAAGAATTCGCGCAATTACGATACTACAATATACTAATGGTAACTTGCCTTTAATCTCAAGCACTCCCTACACCCTAACCGTTAAAATAACGCACAAACAGAACACCAAGTCTAATACTACTTCGATGAAGTATCCGTACCACGCAAGAATTCGACTATTGAGAAACTAAACTAAAATTAAGCGATCACAATACATTTATAGCAACGACAACACGTGACCCAAAACTAGACAATCTTCCGCCGGCATGACTATCATGAGAAGGGATTACCGAGTTATCAATATACAATATATAGCAGGATCTAACGTAATCGACATTGCAATACTTAATAGGTCCTATAGTAATAGCAGTAATCAAAAGTTATCAGTATCAGTATGATTATAATTGACTTAGTGACCGGATTACAACGCTGACTATTGGGGCAGAAAAGGGTCACCTCTATTCGTACTTTTACTTTTTCTTATGTAATATGTTTAGTTGCCGGCTTACTTTCTTATGAGGCGACCATCTTAGTCTTCGGGAATAGTAACGCATCATTGACTTCAGATAGAACAACTGTTATACACGTAAAGTTGCTTATGAAGTTTGCAATGTCCAAAGGCGGCAATGACCGCATACCATTAGATGGACCAAATTTGGTCATGAGCATCAATAACTGCTTGAGTTAGAATATCTCACATGCCGGAGTAGTCATCTCCATTCCCTCCAAAACTTGAAAGTCACAACGCAAAGATGTGATGGTATTTTAAGCAATTGAAACATACAGGTATAAGTAAATCTTGTTGTTTTGTGCTTTAATACAATAAAATAGAGAGAAAAAATATATTTGTCAAAAGCTAGACGTCTTCTGAACCACAGGTTAATTCGTATAAATGTATCTATTAACTTGAATAAAAAGTAGTATGCCAGACATTAATGAACAGGAAAACATTGAAAAGGAAAAATTATATTTATCGCGAGAAGATATATGAGTTCAAGCAGATGTAAGGGAAATGGGAATCCTAAGTCTAGTGCAGATTTATTCTCATTCAGCCAAAGTCAAATAACTGGTCTATCAGACAACTATTTTGATGTGTAGGCATTACCTTTAAACCAGTATAGGTACATATAGGCAAACTCTAGAATTGATTCTAGGCGCGGTAAGTAGATGACATATCTGAAATGCAATTTAAAAAATATTACAAACCTTTCTCAGTTTTCCGAAGCAATTTAAATAATACGATAAAATAAGTGAATAATAGTAATAAATGCAATCAAATCATAAATAATAGCTTTACAGCCTTACACAATACTACTATGATATTGTGTAGTTTAAGTAATTGCACAATCGCGTAACGGGAGCGTTTAATTGAAGCGTTTCATTACAATATTAGCAGCTTGCAACCGTAAATGGTTCCACTGTAGACGACGTCAGGTTTTGCATGTAAATAACTAATTTTATCTTTGTTTCTATACAAGTTTTTTTATAACTACTAACAATGTAAAAAAATAGATTGTTCAAACTAAATTAACGAAAACCACGAATAAGTAACAGATAGTGGTAGAAATAGGGCTTAATCATCTTTTACGACTGAATAGGTATTTATATTATATATAGTATAATACAAATACACAGTCATAGACTTTTTATCTTTTATATAAAAACTTTCAGATTGAGAATGGATTTGTTACACTTAATAAACTAATATTTTAAAGTTATACTACAATAATTAGACTATTTATACAAATTCCTGAAATTAACTAAATATCGGCGTCGAATACTATATCGAATTTATACAATGTTTGGAATGTTTCCAGAGTGACATATTATAAACAGAAAATACTGCAGCTGAAAAGTGAACGCAGCCAAAAACCTACACGAGGCAACGATGCAATTTAAAACTGCAAAAATTGTCTCAAATAAAAAACCACACAGAAAGTGAAACAACAATGAAATAGTTGTATATTCTAAACAAAATAATAAAGTAAAACAGACTCGTTGTTATATTATTTTAAAATCAGAGTGGAAGAGAAAGACATTGTGAATAATAACAAAGAACGTGACGCAGATTGCAAATTTAAAGAATTTCCCCACTTAAAATGACAATGCAACAAAGCGATGTAAACAAAAGTTGCGTAAATCAATCGTACTATCATATCGGGAGCAAAACACCATTCAGGAGATGGCCTTACGAGTTACAACAAGACGGACAATGAGGGACAAAGTCCACGCGACAATTGTCCGGCGGCGAGGGCCCGTCGGGACTCTCGAGACTGCGTAATGTGGAATTCATCTGAAAATCAAACAAGGTCATAATATCCAACATCCTTGTCTCCTTCGGCGTAGCGACCAAAAACCAACACACACAATTCTTTACGGGAATTAAATGCGCACCTGTAATTTTAAGAATTAAATCACCAACTAAAGGTAATCCAACTATAGTCGAATGTTAAGAAAAAATCTAAACCAAAATAATAATAATAATAATAATAATTAATATATTAAATGTAGTATATTAAATGCTACTTTTATAGTAGAGCAAAATATTTCAACGACTTATGCAGCACTTTAGATTTCATACATATTTTTATCAATATTATTAAGATTTCCCATCCTTTTGTAAAGAAGTCATATTGTATTTGTAAGTATCGTTTTATGTACATATTCATCCAGAAACAAGAAGTCAAAACATAATTCAAAAGCAAATGTAATTTGATCAAATGGACGCACAACGATGTTATTTGTTGACAATAAAAGAAATGCAATAACAATCTAATGCACACTGAATGATAACATGTACTTTGTGTCTCGTGTCGGCGGTGACGACAGACGTGTGTTTCAAAACACGGACATTACAAATCATGTAGCGGCACAAAGAAGACGAAATAACGATGAGCATGAAAGGAAAACATGGACTTTGCCTCGTTTCGTATGTCGCATGTTGTGAATAAAGGGATTATTCGCAATTTGCCTTTTGTGGAAATTAACAATTAGTGTTCACGTTTTGGGCAGTTTCTTGAAGCGAGCGGTTAGTAAAGGGTCTCGTAAAATTTATGCATGTCCTTTTCTTGTAAGAAAGTGAAATAATTATGAGAATGATACTTGTATTATTTAAAGACGACTTCATTATATTGACAATTACGATAAACAAAAAACAGCCGTTTCATTCATACACTAGTTCATTAGCAAATAATACAACTGAATATTACTACTTTGGAACATCAAGGAATAATGAATGAAACTAAACTATGTATTCATCATTTCGTATTCAGAGTGTCATTTCCATTAACATACGATAATGAATCATTTGTTTGGTTTACTACGGGTTCATCGCTTCCCGTTACTTCTGTTTTTATTTTTGCTGGATCAATTGGCACTGTGCCCGCTTATTCTAAACTGTCTGGTTCACTCGAATTTGAAGGTATAATTCATTTGACCAGCAGCGTAACGTAAGCGAATTCTCAGCAAACAAATACCATTGTAATAAGGTAATCCCTGAAAAGACCACTTTCGTGAAACAAGCACATATAGCAGGTGGTGTAATTAAATATTGCATCTGTCGCTGGTAATGATATTACCCCGTACTGACTTAGTTTTTGTCCGACTTTGACATGCAAGTTGCTTAATAGACTTGAGTGATTTTGAATTTGAGGCAAAATTTATCTTTTTTACATGAGCTGCAGTATGTTGGTATGAGGAATATGTAGATGCTTATAATGTTAATAAACAATATCATAAAGAAAGGAACTACAACTGTTGCACTATTTATTCAATTTTCGTTTAATTCAAAAGACTAAGTCAAAAGTCAAGACTAATACCATAGGGAAATATTAATAGACCAGGATCATCACCATTAACTATATCTAGTTCAGACACGTGACCTCACCTCCAAACAATATCAAGGTCGGCTCCTCATTGATACGAATTACGTTCCGTCCCGCGTTTACATCATGATTTAGGACATGGACTTCGACCCGGACCCTCTCAGATATCGCTCTATGATGATGAAAAGGAACTCGTACGAAATTTGCATTTTGTAGAATTTCTTGCAAACGCACTCATTGATTTATCCTTTTCTTGTATAGGAATCGTCGCTTTTTAAGTCGCTAGATGATCAACGTTTAGGTACATTACTTACGAGTAGTTGGAAGTATTTAACTAATTATTTTAAGTTTTAAGTATTTAACGAATTTCGAGTTTAGCCCTTTTTGTTCTCACTATTCGGTATAATGTGTAATATTAATATTTAAACATGAGACTGAGAGTCGTAATTAAAGGGAACACGCATTAAGCAGAAGGCGAAGAATAAAATAAAAATAAACTATCGTAAAATTCATGTTGAACCATTTTGTTGATTAATTATTATAATATTTTATGCGTATAACATGAATAATATAAATTATACTGTGACAAAGATTTCGAAGTTAAAACTTTGTACCGAGATTAGCTTGTTGTACACCTTGCACATGACCATGGCGTGCTTACTCATATATACATACATATGTCAAGTCATGGACTGATAAGGACTTATATGAAGTAAGCCTTTTAAGCGTAAAAACGATTAGAGATAGAACTAATTAAAGACGTAGATACATTATTCATCGTCATGTAGGACATGGACTTTGACATAATGATCTGGGTCGGTGGGTCTTCGGTTGCGAACAGAGGCCGCTGGGCATGTTTCCTGCGGTCTTTGCGCGCTCAGTCAGAACATTGGAAATGAGTATGCACTTCCTCTTATTGAATACTGATTTAGTCTTTAGTATATGAACTCATCATTATATTTTGTTTAAAATATCTCATAATCAAATAAGGAAACGTAAATTATATAAGCACTAATTCCTTTTCCGAGCTTCGTGTATCATGAACGTATCAGCGTGGAAAGTCCACTGCTAAGGTTCTTAATCCACGTGATATAATACCTTAATCGTTTCTTACGGCACTGTGCCATTATGTTATATTAGTCTTATCTTATTAATATTATAATGGCGAAAGTTAATGAGCAAATATGTGTTTTTATTACTCCATATATAAATAAGATTCTAAGATATAAATTGGCGAAATAATTCTAGTTCCGACTACTTCTATTAATATAAATCATCTATTAATATTCATAAACGTGTTTTTCCGATTGCTTAGATCGATCGTAATAATAAGGATATTATTTGGTTCCACACTTCCCACTTCGCAATCCTTGAGCGCAAATAATGCAATATAATTCATAAGAGCAAAGGTCAGCCGGCATGCACCGTGCTCCTGATTGGTGCCAAGATTAACTAAGCCTTTGTACACACTTGCACTAGTCGGTGTTTTATATAGTTACAGTTAAAATCTAGAAGATTTGGGGTATTTACTGAAGTATGATTACATTTTTGACAGAGTAAAGGTTATTTATTACCTTACATCATAATAGAAATCAAATATAGGAATTCGCTTACGCTACCGCGGTTGCAGTATTTTTAGTAGCTAAAGAGAGCAGTCGGCTATGGTAAGGAAAGATAATGAAATCAAACTGATATAAAAAATCTAGTGCAGTTCATTAAAATTAAACTTCTTAGTAAGCAACGATTAAAACCTGGTAGAATTTGAAGTAAAGTATATACTTGTACCTCTCTCTTTATACTTTACTCAATATTTCAGAATCGATACAATCATAGAAGCAACATCTTTGATCTTCGCACCTTTATCGGAGGTTATCTTGAAGCTAACAAGGCGACACAAGTCAAGCGACTCGAGTACTTACCGCTGATAACCTTATTGAAGGTTCATCAGCGCTCCAGTTAGCGAGCTCGTATTTCTAATTATTCCATTCAGTTGCAGTGAAGATAGCTTCTCTCCATTGGAAGACGACGTGTAACATTTATCGCCTTTAAAATGTTATCGCAAATGTTACAAGGAAATCCGTATTCTAATACCAATTCCTTATTGATAAAATGTATCGTCCCTTGATAAATTATTATGAACCGATTAAATTATTTATATTTACTAATTAATCAACGGTTGATTTATCACATAACCATTCTTGATACGTAGTTAGTACATAACTACTTAATTATATTTATGATTTAAGAAAATAATGTGTCACACAAAAAAAAACAAAAACAATATAAAGAAAACAACATAAAAATGTTGCACATGAAAGATTTCAAGGATCAATAAACGTAGTAAAAACGGTAACGATTTTCCTCTTAGCCCTAACACGAGTCAGCAATTACACAATTATTATACAAACACGAGGTTTTTTGCATTTACATAAATCGCTCTTTTCGGACGGTTGTAAATTGGAATTTGATAATAAATGGGTTTCGTATGAACCTGGCGCTTGTTAGAATACCCTACAAATTAGATCTTAACAGCGCTTGACACTATTATTGTCAGACATGAAAGTATTACGTAACCCAATCAACCATGAAGAATTTTACAACCATTACTTTTATTTAAATTCTTGTTAACCCAATATAGTCATACTGCTGGGCTTGGGTCTTCGCTCACATTGAGTTTTAGATCATAGTCCACCGCGCCAGCCAAGTTCGAATTGGTAACTTCATAAACCTTTGAGGTTTTACTTTTAAAGAACTCTGTGTTGTATAGGTTTCCCCCGCGATGTTTTCCTTCACTGTAAGGCAGTGGTAAATTAATTTCTAATACGCACATAATTTTTGAAAATTCTGTCAACGTGATAGCATTCGTACCTCGGAACTTCGAATGATTCGAGTATTTTGAATTATTACTTACAAATGACGAATGTCAAGATATTAATTTAGTTAGGTAAGTATTAAGCAATGTTATAGGACAATAAATAATTGCCAAATACGTTTAATTGTCCGTTCGTTATCGTAGATACGATTGTCACCAAATTATACCTTCGTAGCAGGCAGTTAGGAAACTTGGCGGAACGACTAGAGATTTGAAGCAAGGTCATGTATTGTCAAGTACACGGCAAAAACAGACAATGACTAAAGAGTAATTACTGCCGTGTGTGTAGTGCTGGTTTATCTTTACCAACCGCGCAATCCTATGTGATTATTAGTGAGACTATGTAATATCTGTAATTAAACTTAATAGACAGCATGTTGGGACTTTAAACTGCATATATTCCTACTTCTGCTGAAAATAATGTTGCCGTAGTGTTGTGACTCTCGTTACGTTGTCTATCATTTGGTTCTTTGTTTTCTTAAATCAACTTTAAGAACCCTTGTGTTCAGCTACTCTTTATCCTAATTCAGTTGAAACAAAGAATTATATAATCATATTATCTATATTTTATCGTTCCGGAAACATTTAGAGCCGTCTTTTCTTGGTCCTAACTTGCGAACATTTCAAATTTCACAGCAAAAAGCGGAAACCTGCAATTATTGCAAAATATTAAGGTTAACATTCATGTCTAACATGCTCTCGCTTTCGATAAAGCTACGATTCACTTACGATGGAAAGTTACGACCCGCGTGGTCAAGCGATCATCATACCGGTCTGACGCGCAGTGGGTCCCGGGTTCGATTCCCGGCCAGACAGAAATATGAATGATGAGTTTAGA
>DWNE01000986.1:0-24171 GCA_018249875.1 Cecropterus toxeus | reverse complement strand
TGCACAGCGAGCGAATCTATAAAAAATAAATAGATTTTCGTGACTCTATTCTTGGATGATATGAACTTATCCAATCAAGGGCCCGTGATAGGCTGTTGAAAACTATTCATAATAAAACGAAACTGAATTAATACAACAGCTACAAGTCTTCTCTGCTTTTCTGCGTTTTTGTTGTTCTTATCATATCTGCGTAAAAATGTAATCAAATTAATTTCAAGTAGGTAATCGTATATAGGTCGAAAGAAAGCGATAGAAATAATAAACAACAAAAAAACTTTTTCCAAAAAATATTGAATAATACTTTTTTAAACTTACAATAATATGACATGAATAATGACAATAAACACTAACAATAAAATTATATGTATAAAGGATAGATTACTAATGAGAGCGATTCAAATTTAAGCTTATAATTTCTCAAACGAATTTCTATCATGTTGTTTCAAGTAACAAGAACCACAAGTATCTAAGTCTGTAAGTGTATATATTATCGATACTTCAACAAGTACAGTCACAGAACAGTGCTTTGAAACACTACCTTTGAGTACTACGATATATCTTAGCAGTTACTTAGAATTGTTCTCAAGGCATAGCTGAATTGTAGTTAGGTATTCGAAATTAGTCCTAGTTCCCTCAGTGCACTCAAAGCGTTCCTAGAGCCTGCTAAATAAACACAACAGCTGTTAGTGACAGACGTGAGGGTACGGTTTAGACAGATTAAGACCAGTATCGATTAAGACTTCCTTAGTGTCTTTGAGTCTCTTCATATAATGGTGATTTATAAGATAGACGTATTTGTCTTCTACTTTATAGTGTTACTGAAATTATAAATGTAATCTTTTTAGGATGTTTGTGTATTTGTTACTTTTTAGGGTTCCGTACCCAAAGGGTAAAACGGGACTCTATTACTAAGAATCCGCTGTCTGTCCGTCTGTCTGTTTGTCTCCGGGCTGTATCTCATAAACCGTGATAGCTAGAAAGCTGAAATTTTCACAAATGATGTATTTCCGTTACCGCTATATATATATGAAGGTGGGTCCCCATACAATAAACGTGTTTTTTGCTCAGTATTGCAGATAATGGTGCGGAACCCTTCGTGCGCGAGTCCGACTCGCACTTGACCGATTTTTCGATGACGCTGAAATTTGATGCACAGATGGTTTATGGCCTAAATTAACACATGGGATACGCATTACAGTTGCAAACAGCACAAGCGAGAAGAGTCGCGGGAATAATTTAGTATAGCGAGTAATTAAGAGTGCTTACTGCCTATTGTAGGACACAATTTTAGGGGGACAATGAATAACTAGCTGATAGACACGTACGGGTTTTTCTTAGTTTTAAATTTGTTTTCTAAACTGATAGTACCTGCATCTAAATATCTATATGACATGAAATAAAATGCAAAGATACAAAAAATACAACAAATATATAAAGACGAGTATAAAAACACCAGAAAGGAATACACATTTATCAAATATACCTCTGCTTGGCCGGACATCACGTTAATTTTGTAAGCACTCATTTATACGGCTCAAAATGACAAAGAAACAAAGAAATACAATCAAGTTCAAATCAGAAATCGGAGCTACGCGCGTGGTGTTGCTCTGTATTTTTTCGGTTATATACCTATGACATTTGCCCAGCACTAATACATACTAGGCCCATACATTTTATAAGAAAAGTCGCAATGAAATATTCTTTCGAAAATTATAAGACAAAACAACTATTTTTGATATGCATCGCGATACTTGAAGGATACACTCTATAAAACGTACGATACGGCGATACATGTGTATTAATATCTAGATACTGGAGAACAAAGTACAACTATAGACAGTCCCCATACACGAACGATCTTGAGCGTACGACCTTTTTGCTATTAACGTTCTCTTTTTGTGTCTTTTTAATTTCCTTTATGAGCTCGCAATTGCCTTCATAATGGTATCGTACCTTTCATTAAGACTCATTTGAGCCCGTGAATGGTGGTCTCGACTCATAATAGGAGGAAACGTTAGACGTTATACCCTTAAGCCTTTGTGTATACACTTACGGCGTTCAGTTTCCTTTCAGAGGTCATTCTTCGCCCCGTGTAGTTACTATGGCGCTTTATTAATAAGCACCCCGTTGGCTCATAATAAATATTAGCGTGGGGAGAGTGTTTACTGAAGCTTGCATGCTGTTTAATTAATATAGGAAAGTCCAGGGAGTCCATTATGACTGTAAAATGTTACGATAGGTGTTAACTGTGACAAAACAATCTCAGAGATACAATAATATGGTACATAAACGTTTTTTACACTCTTAAAGGTTTTTACACTCATAGCTCCACAGTAGGATTTTCTCCTATGTTGTGGGTGCCATGGACGAACGAAGACGAATACACAAACACCCAGACCCAGAACAGAAATCTAAACTTATCGTTTACATTTCTGTCTGGCCGGGGATCGAACCCGGGACCAAGACTGCGTGTCAGACCGGTATGGTGACCGCTCCGCCACGCGGGTCGTTAAATGTATAATGTCGAGTCAAATGTAGGTTATTCGTCGATAGATTGTCTCAGTATTCATATAAAAGCAACAGAATATACTGTTCTTTTCTGATAGATCTATGAAAAGTAGTTAGTTTAACTAAGTTAAATTAAGTTAAGTAGTTTGGATAGAGCAAGGAGGTACCACCATCACACCTATTTTTATCGTAAAGCAATTTTGCGTTTCGGTTGAAGGGTCTGGATGCATGGTGACATACATATGAGACTACAATATAAGACCTCAATGGTGGCAACACAACCTTGAGCGGCTTTAGGTACAACCCCTGTACTACATGGAGATTGTTACATATTTTCATAGACGGCATCACTTCGTCCCTGTAGTGCCGGGATTAGAATAGGGCTATGTACGTCCCCTGCCTGTCGTATGAGGCGACTAAAAGGGGCTTCTGGGGTTGCGGGCAGTGAGAGTGGGAGCTCGAACCGTCCCGCCAGGCGACCTCGGGAAGGACGGCGGTATGTGTGGTCGCATACCGCCGTAAAGACCAGACGGTGCGATGGGCCCAGCCGCTTACCTAGGTGGAGCCCGTTGGGGCAACGCACTTAGAGGACTCCGGTTGCGTTCCTTTGGAAATCCCGGAGTCCTCTTCACAGCGCCCAGGACGGCCGCCGGGGGAGTTTTAGTGCGGTAAAAATCCTACATAACCTGGCGTCGCTCCCACGACGTCAGGTAACTTTGGAAGGTTTCCCCCTCGACAACAAAAAAAAAAAGACGGCATCACTTACCATTATTGGACTGCTCACCTAGTTCCTAATGCGAGCTTATCTAAAAAAAATAGAAAAATTTGAACTAATATCTACAATACCATAAAGCCATACATAACCATAATCATCCTCTGATGACATATTATTATTTAGTATTATTTAGAATTTATATATAAGTTGTCTCATTATTTTATATCAAAACTGTTGTCTACTATCTTGATAATAATGTCAAAGAAGAATATTTCATACACTTTAGAACGTTACATTTACGTAGTTGGGTAAGAATATTTCATAAGCTTTAGTTACATTTACATTGTCGGGTTTCAGTTTTGAAACTTATTTTCAAAAGCTCCATGGACAACATTATTATCAAATCAATATAGATAAAGGTAAAACAGTGATACCTAGTGTTATTTCTCGTATCTATTATAAATACCTTACCTGTTAATATCACTCATCTGTTAATATTAGATCAAATAATCCCAAAGATACACACACGCGATTCCTACCATCCAGTGCTTACTTTCGCATTAATTCTAACTAAGAATGTATATTTTGCAGATAGGTACTAAGCTTTGTTTATCAGTGAGATTAAGTGATATAAAAGAGTTTAAGAAAATACATTTTATTTGATATATTTATTAGAAATTTTACCCCAATAAATATCATAGAATAAATATCATAGAAATTAGGGCTGATGTACCACATATCGACTTTGCGTGAATAAACGCACAATTCTAAATTCCGTAATTTTAGGTTCAAGATATAGCTTTCTCCAAAAAATCCTAGAATTAAAAACTTGGTATTTTAACTACATCACCATCATATATATTATTGACGACCCATGTGGTAACGGCGATCACCATCTGACATTTACTGTCCTGTCCAACACTGTTCAGCCAGTTATTTTAATAGTGGTTTTTACTAGTATTATAAAGCAGTAGAGTTTGTTTGGTTAAACGCGCTAATCTCAGGAACTACTGGTTCGAATTGAAAAAATATTTTGTGTTTAATAGTACATTTATTGAGGAACGCTATAGCCTATGTAACATACATATTTGTTTTATATTATGTAGTAGCAGGTGAAACCGCGTGGCGCAGCTAGTGTTTATATAAACGTGTAAAGCACTAATTGTACTTACCTGAATCTAGTAGTTTAGTGAACACTGCAGATGCCGAACGATCTGTGACTATATCAGCATAAACGTTTACACACATGTACCTATATCTTAGTGTGCGAAGCAATCGCTCACTAATTCTCCTTCACTAATACCAGGTATTTATTTAGCAGGATACGTTGCAGGTGCCTAGTCAGCTAGATACTATTGCAGATGCAATAGACACTTCAGTCCGTGGCTGCGCAAACAGATCATGTGATAGTCAACACGTCGTACTGACGTATTCACGTGGAAACAATAATACGGACAAACATAGGTATGTATACATTGTATATATGTATGTTAACAAAAATATAATTAAATTTATTCTATCTATCTATCTATCACCCCTTTAAAGTCCACTGCTGGACATATGCCTCCCCTAATCTGCACCACTTCGACCGGTCCTGCGCCATCTGAATCCAGCGCTAGCCCGCCGTCTTCTTCAGGTCATCAGTCCACCTGGTCGGAGGGCGGCCTGTACTCCTTTTGCCCAAACGTGGTCTCCATTCGAAGACTCTTCTACCCCTCGGTTGTCTGTCCTACGAACGATGTGGCCTGCCCATTGCCACTTCAGCTTACTAATTTTGAGAGCTATGTCGGTAACTCTTGTTCTCCTACGGATTTCCTCATTGCGAATTCTGTCGCGTAGGGAAATACCAAGCATTAAATTAAATTTATTACTCACTCTAAAAATAATAATAAATATAATTGTAATTATTAATAAAGAATAATTTAAATAATTGAATTAAAATTATTGTTAATGCCGAATTAACTATGTACAATATATATAATTCAAATTAATATCCTACAATCAAACAATCAAAATATTTAAAAGAAAAAACTAATAGAAATATGTATATTACAGGTAAAACAAAGAGTCCAAATCGCTGCCTTTATTTCATTGATATTCCAAGAATATATTTGGAAATTTTAAATGCTGTTTTTATTTGTAGAAATTGAAGTGTCTATTGCATTATTAATTTTCAAATAGAAGAATAGGTATACACGAAGGAATAAGTGAATAATACCGGTATAATACAACCTTTGTTACATACTCTTAGAATTATCGCCATATAGGTAGCAGCCTGTACTACCTCTATTATTATAATAACGAGATCTAATAAGCTATAATATACCACGTACAGCCAAATACTCAATTATAAGTTAGCAAAGTCGAACCAATAATGAGAGAGGGTGTGGAACATACGAAACTTTACACGATCACGCGTATAAGTTCTGAAACTAACTAACTACAAATGAGTACATTTATAAATTTAGCTAGAAGTTTTTTGTAAAAGGTAATTCTTATTTCGGTGCCAAGTATGTATACGTATTATTATCGTTTTCTTTTGTTTTTACTGTTTTATGGTGACTTCCCAATTCTGCGATTTGATGGATTTTTGCGCGGACAGTGGACGCAATGGCCTGCTTTATACCTCACCAAGGCATATGTTGATCCGCGAGTCATGCGGTTCCATGTCATTCAAAAATGTCATGTAGGTAAACGTTCTGACTTCCAACGGATCCGACTTACCACTACGAAATTGATTGCTCTAACATCCCACAACAGACCTTACTGTTTCCATTTTGCATCGGTGTAGATTGGTCTGCGTCCGTCCGTAATATAACGATCGTCAGACGATGTTATCATTGAGGACTAATTTCAAAAGTATTTTGCAACTATATGTGATTTAACAAACTCTAAAAACACTATACTAACAGACCGTGGTATTAGCGGCATGCTGTGTAAGAAATAGGCAGAAATACGCAGTGACGTTTAATTTTAACATCTTAGTGGTTTACCGTCGTTAAGCCAACTCGCAAATGAATCCACTACCAAAACAAATCTAAACTCAACCTAATAACAAGCATGCTCGGACAAAAGTCACGAACGTGAACGATAACACAATAAAGTGAATAATGGTCGGTCGACACCAGGTAAAAAGTGGGCAATAAGGGAATTCGACGCAAATGGGTAGAGCATTGTGGCATTAGTCATCACAATGTCTACTTGGTGACATTTGGACAGCGTTGACAAATGATAGCTTTTATTGAATAATTATCGCGAGCCTGAACTGTCGCGAATCAAGTAAATGTAGGGGAAAACGTGATATACAACAACGCATTAAGTCAACACATTTTAGCTCGGTCTCCAGCCTATCAATATCCATTATATTTTACTATTAATTATTCATAGCTGGTCGGATATCCGAGCTTGTGTATACTTAAAACGAAAATTTGGGCGTGTGTAATTTGTCACTATTTTTCAATGTTTAACATACATGTAAATACAAGTCGTCGTCGACCTATTATTGTCCCACAACTGGGCACGGGTCTAAGACGAGAGAGGCTTAGGCCATAGTCCGCTGCGCTGATCAAGTGCAAATTGGTAGACTTAACACACCTTTGAGAACTCTTTTTTATGAACTCTCAGGTGTGTAGGTATCCTCACGATGTTTTCCTTCACGAAAATTACAATTTGTTTCTAATATGCACATCATTATAAAAAATCAGCCTAGCATATGAACCTCAGATCCTTGATTGAGAGGCCGAGTTCCAATCACTAGGCTATCACTGCTCTGTTATTTACAAGTAGATACACAGAAGTAAATATATAGAAAAAAATTGGTGCTTACATCAGTAGTTGTATTATAATTGTAAAGACAAAATGATTTCGAAGGCCGTTTCCTCTACGATTACCACAGCCAACAAAAAGCGTGCCTTACATTTTTGATATATACATATTTTTTCATAACATTGGAACTTATTGTAATTTATAAGAAATTTTAATAAGTATAGAGTCATCAAAAAAAAATCATGCTAAACGGATTGTTTTGAAATGTCTGAATATTGTGTCAAACAGTAAATAGGTAGTAGTGGTATTTTTTCAATTT
The DNA here is from genome assembly GCA_018249875.1 of Cecropterus toxeus. Classification (NCBI taxonomy): domain Eukaryota; kingdom Metazoa; phylum Arthropoda; class Insecta; order Lepidoptera; family Hesperiidae; genus Cecropterus; species Cecropterus toxeus. Next base: position 16,864 of record DWNE01000986.1, on the reverse strand, counting down.
GAACCCTGTATAGTATTCTTGTGTTTTTAAGTATCAAAAAAACAATGCTGCGTAGAAACGCGCTTACAAAACTTGCTTGTACATCATACGTTAGAAAACATATATTACTTCTTAAACGGACTTAAAATTGCCTTAAAATGTATTATGCTTAGCAGAAAGATATCTTAATTAATTACGTTTTAACATTTTATAGCGATTCACTGGACGCGGCCATCAAATCTCCCCTAATCTGTTTTGATCGTTGCCTATATCCAAGGCAGGTTCACGGAATTCTATTGGCCGTACCGAAGGACAAGCCTCAGTCACTTTGTTGCGTTAATTATTCAAGATAGGAGCTTTGTCAGCTTTGTAGCGTAAATGACAGCATGACCGGCTCCCTCGTTAACAGATTTTCATTTAAGATTTAGCGATGATATCGCTTTGACTTTCTGACTCTATTTGATATTCATATCTGGGTGTAAGGAGCTTACCTCCGCATAATCAAATAGAAGATAGACGTTTAGTTTTGGGTTCGTGAGGAGATAAAGGCAAGATTCATCGTCCGTAACGATGACGTAGAGGCGGCGGAACGACGGTCGTCGAACTTTTCTATCACGTCTCGGTAAGTGTCATTTGATTCGAACCTTTTTTTTATTCGCCTTATTTGGAGTCCGCTTAACCAGCAAATACACTTTGGCTTTGTGAAGGTTACTTCCTTTTCCTTAATAATAAACAAGATTTTACCTCCGTCTCAAATAATTGGCATAAAGGACTCCGTAACTGTATTCTGTCACTCTTTGCTTCATTCAAAACTTTCTCTCTAGCCAAAGATTTTGAAATTTTATCAACATTCTTCTAGTACGAATTTTATAGGTTAGTGGAGATAAATGTTCAAATAATGGATCAGAAAGTTTTAACTACCCATTATCATCATTTTACACGCGTGTAGTAGGTATAAATAATAATGAGGTCGAACTGTTTAATGTACGTTGAGGTGCTCCGAATATTCACTGGACAATTTTACACCAAAAATCAAAAGATTTAATCAAGTAAAGAACTTAATATAACTTAAATATTAAGAGCCAAAGTTTAATAAAAATCAGTAGCTACGCTTATGACGTAATATACCGTTAAGCTACGAAGTCGACCTCACAATAAAACAGTAAATTTACTGCATTAAAAGTTAACGATCCCAGAAAGCAGTGCCTTCGCCGCCCAAATTGCTTATTTTGACCGGCTTTATTTAATTATGCATGCGGACCGAAAATGTTACGTCGCTGTCATAACCAGGCTAAGTGTATAGAATGTTGAAAAATTTATAGAATAAGGTAGAACTTTTCAAATATATTTACATACAAATTTCAGATTATAGTTGGGAAGTACGGTGGGGGAACTTTCGTAAGCAGCAATTTGTAGTGTATTGCGTTAATAATTTAAGAGTAAGCGGTGCTAAAAGTGGCGTTATTATACCTACCTTAGACCTGGTTGGAGTAATACCACAGGTGCTCAAGTTTTTAGTCATATACAAAATGGTCCAAATAAAATGAAACTACGATAAAACAAAAACACTACAACCAAATTTAACTACAAAAAAATTGTGCACAATGAACTTAAGCGCAAACTCATTTCTTACAGGAAAAAGAATGAAGGCTATATGGTATTGTCGTCGTATTCATCTGCCATGAAGAGGATCGTGAGTCCTCGGTAAGATAATAGTACGTCTGTCTTATGTATGCACGAATATGTATCTGAGCGTCGTTGTTAACATTTAACTTAACTTTCCATTAAATAGGAGAAGCAGACGAGTACAATCATAGATTTTACCTTGTCACTGTAGCTCTAGAAAATTTATAACTGACACACAGAAGGACAGTAATTCTACGTTAGATTGATTAAAATAGCTATGATATCAATTCATGTCGCAATAGCCTATTGGATACAAACCAATCCTACACTAATACCTATTGCTATACTATAGGTACTATTTAATTACTTTTTATTTTCAAGGCGACACTGGATTATGTGAGATTTGTACCACACTAAAAACCCTCGGAGGCCGTCTTCGACGCCGTAAACAGGGTCTCCTACGGAACGCAACCAAATTCCTCTGAGCGCGTTGCCCCATCCAGCTCCACCTAGGTGAGCGGCTAGGTCCACCGCACCGCATGATCTTTACGACATTATTTGATCACATGCTACCGTCCTTTACTTGGTAACATGATACCTCCTCTTCAATAGTTCCACTGGTGATCATGTAATAAAACTATACCTGTCGTAAAATATATAATAAAGGTTCAATATACACATAATTAGTAATATTATAGCCGGTAAATTAGGTAATCACTCAAGTGGAAGATCAGTAGACTGCCTAATTAGGACACTATCATCAAAGCCTGTGTTAAACGTGTAAAGCGTGTGAAATAAATAGACTAACATGTACCGTATTATATTTGAGGAGGCTTAATAAAGGTGAGGAACCTCTGTAGAAATTGGTTATGTATCTGTTGTAGCGACGTATATACCTGTACGTTATAAGGAACTAGCTGAAATGTGCTTCGCTACATGTCAAAAAAATGGTTTTACATTCTAGCTAATGAAAAGTGATACGGTTTTTCCGGATAGAATAGTTAATGTTATCGTATATGCCATAAAGGTTTGCTATTTTTAGCGTTCTATTTTTTATTAAAATATGAAAGTTTGAAACCAAAGGGCGTGGTGACGGAACTAAAATAATTTCCATCTTTAAATAGCAAATAATATCGAAATCAAAAGTAACCTATAGACTGACCAGTTAAATAAGTTAGATCTATGCACACAGACATACACCATAATATACATATGAGGTTCTTGAGAGATTTATCCTAGAGTTAAATGAGGATGAAAATTTGTTTTAAAATTCGCTATACATAGTCTACATGTAGGAAGTATACATGTAGATTGCCAAAGACGTTAGATATCGTGACCATACACTAATATAAATGCGCAAATACCGAAACCCTCAAGAGATAATACTGTCTTCCTGGCCGGATATCGAACCCGGAACCACTTGTATGTCAGGCCTTTAATGAGCTGTTAATGACACTAAGGTTGGCAGTAAAAAACCAACTAACATAAACGATCACTATGTGTTGTTTTCTTTCATTTTATCACGTGTTGGTAAATTTACTTAGAATAATATGGTTGCTGTTAAAAGTTTAAGCACAAACTTGGAAAATAAACCAACGCCACGTCGAAGAAAATTTTATTTATCAACTTTCACATGAAGCTACAAAATAAGAAAACATAACTCATTTTATGATGAAAATTAAAAAAAAATTACATCGTTTTAACTGAATTCAATACTTTTCTATTCTCATAAGTTAAAATGCACTATTAAGACCTCTACGAGGATGTTTTTTCCTAGATGTTGCATTTTTTATGAAAATAGAAGTAAAAAATAAAACTTATGTTATTTATGAACGACGATGTCACCATTCGCGGAAAAAGTCCCACATAACACTTACGTCGCTTCCTTTTGAAGGTTTTCCCCTGCAGAACAAAAAAAGGCCTACACAGACTATCAATAGGTATCATACTCTTAATGTCACAGTATTGAACAGGTTCTATTATCAAAATATATGAATTATATGTTATTTACATTAAAGTTATTTTCTTACGTGTATATTAGTTAAATTAATGTATGTTTTGTAAGTTTCAACTTAATAAAGACTATAAAAACAATAAAACATTTCCCAAGCAATAAAATAAAAATACTACGACAATTAAGCATAACCATCAAAATTTTCTGACAGTTACAAACAAATATTACTGCGGGAAGATTGATAGCACGAATGGATTACACGTAGAAGATTGCATTCCATCGTTAAGTGAATGTCTCTGGGGGAATCTTGTTATGATACGTCTTTAGGGAATTCTAAGAACAATATGTGACTAATGAACATGAGCGGTAAGTACTTATTCAATGCTTACCACGTTACACGTTACACGATATAAATATGAATTAAATCTCTTCTTCTACGCGGTTTTAATGCGGATAGTTGGAAAAAGCGTACAGATTAGCGGCCCACTCGTGTCGGATGTTAGCACTACCCGGAAAAATTACAAAAAAACCTTTACGTTCATTTTTCTTGATATTAAGGAAAATTCTGTACAGAAATCTAAATTCTTGGGGCAATATAAGCCACAGTACACGTAAGAAAGCTTCGGTGTCATCAGAAGAACCCAGTGAGACATTCCTTCCGCTCGGCCCTTTAAGCTCATCCCGGGACAAAGATCTTTCCAAACATTATGAAGCCTCCAAGTTTACTCCAAGCCTCCACATTTCCCTTAACCGTTAAAAACGTCATCATTACCGTTACGGAATATACTCTAAGTGCAATAAATCTGAATGTTTCAAAACTACCGACAAATATTTTTGTCGGTAGTTTTGAAATTTCCTACAGTAATCCATTTAAAGTAAAAGATGTTCATACCCCGTAAATCAATCCATCAGCATTCATAGGTTCACTATAGGACATAGGCCTCTACTACTGTGCAACATTACAACGGATCCTGTATCTTCTAAATCCGACGATTTCTCGATGTCCCCTTTAGGTTATCGGTCACCCTGGTCCAGGGGCGACTTATATTCCGTTTACTTAAATATAGTCGCCACTCGAGGACTATTCTTCTTCATCGATAATAATGGATCCTTTAAGGGATATGGCAGTCCTATTGCCATTTTTGCTTGGTAATTTTGAGTGATGTCGGTAAGCTTAGTTTGTCTACGGATTTCATGGTTGCAAATTATGAAATATATTTTTCTCTTCAAGTTTTAAACGTCCGTGGCTTAAGATCAAGATATCGATTACAAAGCAGCAACATCAAACAATATCGAAAAAAATATTCCTTGTCGTTTACGTTGCTTTGAAATTTTATACAAAAGTAAAGTGATCGGTCTTTATTCATCAGTGTCTACTGTCCAGCGTAAACGAATATTTGTGAAGTCCGCTCATTACAATATCTATTAAAGATGAAAGAGAAAGGGCCGAACCGACTTTTCCTTTTGTGAAATTTCACCTTAAGGGATGAAATAAAATTCCGAGGTAAAGTACACATTCTTTCCCGTAAGATGTAGGAGGAACGAACTGCGGGCCAGTGTATTAATGTTGCTTTTTATTTTATGACCCTTTGCCGTAGAAAGGTAGAAAGTTTGATGCTACTCGTATACTACTTACTGATCTGTGCAATTATTACTTTACGGTTCTGTAGTTAGTACAGCAAAACTTAAGTAGTATACAGAACATAAAATATGTATGTTTACTGTACGCAAGGTACATTAGGTAATTGATCTTCAAGAACGATGTGTTTTTTTTAGAAAATGTAACTTAACTTTTTATATTATTGTACAAAACAAATATTTAATGATACTTAAAACATACTGTACAGTAAGAACAAAGGAAGCGATTTAAAAATTTAACTTAATTGATTAGAAACTTTCTAATAATATTGTCTATCGTCTAGCGAATTAAAACGTGACAATTAAAAACTAGAAAATGATAAACACAAACGTTACTTATACGTTTCTTTTATTATTTTTATTTATTTATTAATTACTGAAATATGGTGCATACAGTTACGTGTATAAATTTCTTGGCAAACTATACAGACAGTTTTAAAACTCGCTATAAGAAACTCCCCGTAATGCGAATATATTTTTTTATTTCCATGTTATACTAATTTCGAGTGAAGTCCATTTTATTTTGATCAATGGATCAAATTCAAGGTAAATTCACAAAAATCCACCAATTCGCACTTGGCCAGCGTGGAAGACTATGGCGTAAAACTCTCTCATACTGAGAAAAGACTCGTGCCCAGCATTGGGACAATAATGGGTTGATGATAACGACAACACAAACATCTAGTAACATGTATAAATAAAACAACGCTTTTATTCTAGAACAGTTCAACGACAATTTTTTTTTATTCTACAATAGTTCAACGTCATTTTTTTTCTTTTTTAATGTTTTGACATAAACAACATACTTGCCAGCACTAGTCTTATATTGTTAGATTTACATTATATCAACATGGAATCTATCTAACAACAACCACAAAATTGAAGAAGCTATGTAGGTATTTTTATTATATCATATCTACTGATATTTTATAAATCGTAAGGTACCAATTTTTTGTTACATTATGTTTAGAAATTATAATACAAATGTGAAATAAATAAAAGTATAACCTTTGCAAAAGAAGGATTTATTTCTAGCGTAAAGCAAGTCTTAAGTTTCGGTGGAAGGGTATGGTTACCGGTTCGCTTTTATACGGTCCGTAGTATCTTAGTCCTCGAGAGTAGCATCTGTGAACGACCTCAGACAGAACCTCTGTTCTATATAAAGTTGATTACAGATATCCATGGGCAGTGACCACTTACCATTAGATGGACTGCATGCTATTTTTGTGCATGTTTGATTTACTTCTAAATTATAAAAAAAAAATATTAAAATGTTGTAATATACTTTTTACAAACTCGCAAGTTTTAAAAATTAATTGCGATAAACTTACGCTTGAAATGATTTCAGCCACGCAAAAGAAAATAATTTTTATCATCCCTTTGATTCTTTCTCTTCTTTGATTTCCGAACGTTAATGAGTTTTGTATCGAAAGTACTTGCAAGTTACGAAATGAAACGAGAAACGTCGCAATCAGTCTTTGAAATGCGACACTTTAATTATTAAAACTTGTCTATAATCAATTTAACATTCTATAACTAAACATTAAGTTTATTTTTATAAGTAGCATACGAAGATGCAGTCTACCTGGCAACTGTTGCCCTTCGACATTTTAGACTAAACAAAAGTAATACTTAAGGTCGGCCATAAGTGTGTTGTGGGTCGGCTATAAGTGTTTCTTCCGTACCAAAAGACGCTTTCTATACTCATAGCCCCACACTAGGATTTTTTCCTGTGTCGTGGGTGCCATGGACACACAAATACGAATACACAAACACCCAAACCCAGAACAGAAATCGAAACATTCAGATGCCTGTCTGGCCGGGAATCGAACACGGGAGCCACTGCGCGTTAGATTGGTGTGGTAACCGCTCGGCCACGCGGGTCGTCAAAACTACAAGTAGTAGTTGAAAAATGATAGTTGGCGAAGTTTTTCAACTGTTAAGAATACTATTCCGACCATATTTTGTATGCAATTTACAAACTGCGGTCGCTAAGTTTTATTATTTTTTAAAGATGCTTAGCGACCGTTCAGTAATGGAGACTTATTGTTTTATAGTGTAAAGCTCCAATTTTACTCACCCTAAACTGTCAGGTATCGAAATGATGTTTTTTTAGGGTTGGCGACAAAATTAATCTTACGTTAATTTTGCGACACCCTATATTATGGGTATCCGAACCAACACCTAAATAAAAGACACCTATCTGACATCTATATGAGATACATTGGTAACGCTGAAGGCTAGTGGCGATGCTTTCCCAATCGATCTTATAAAGAGTTAACCCATCAATATGCAACTGTAGCATTAAATAAGCAAGAGAACAATGAATAAAAGTCTAACATAAGGTAAAATACGAAACGGCGGAACTTCCTGGCTACATTCCCTCGTAAATAAAAACCTCGATCAATTTTCTCACGAACAATTTATTTATTATTTTCGTTTGGAACGTTCGAGTGTGTAAAGAAACGAGAGTATCGCCAGAGATTGTTGGCATAAATCATTTTTCAATTCAATTTAAACGACAGTGTTGTTGTACCGATATGGTTCGTACCGCTTCAGGGTGGATACGCAGGCTTTAATTCTCCCTTCTATTGAACCTTGTTTGTTTTTAAAACAGCTTCCCTGTGTATGTTATAAACGTAAGCGCCTTACTTCAGAATATATGATTTATACACATGTTGTTTTTACGGAAATCTGGATTTAGTTGTAGCTCATAGAGTTTATATTGTATTTGTATATTTAATAAAGGCACGCGATACATTTTATGTATATATTTTATGCATATACCTTTTTCTAATTATTCTCTAATCATGTATAATTGATTAAGTGTCTGTACTTCGAATATATTTACATAAAAAGTAGTTTGAAGAACTGAAAATGTGCAATAATAGAAATTTCTATAATTTTTATAATCTTTATAACTATGTTTATCAGTGTGTTTGAACTTGCATGAAACTAAGGTATAACTAAATCTTATTTACGGGTTTGAAAACATATTTCTACATAATGCAAGAAATACATTAAAAATAAAAAAATAAGAAGTAATTTTACATACGTTCAATTAAAATCAATCTACACTATCAAAAATTATTACCCACTATTTAAAATTATGTTACCCTTTTTAAATACGGATGAACTGCGGGCCTGATGTAGTTATATAAAATAGTTTATAAGCGTTGAATAAAGTTCAGTTTACTCTATAACTGCATCAAGAGAGTATTGTGAATGGAAAAGAATTATTTCTATTCCGTCGCTCGCTGCTAGTTAGGAAGTTGTTATAAACCATCGATTCGCGCTAACTTAGAGATCATGTATCCCGGCATACTTTGTTAAACCGGGTTATAATAATCATGTACTTTTTTGTTATAACTATACAGCTCCCCCCTCCCCTCCCCCCTGCAATGGGGACAACATTGCCAAAGTCCTCTATCAAAACCCAGCCTAGATCTTTTTGAGTCAGTAGTAAACTTTAGAAATGTAATCCTAAAACTTCCGAAAATATGTAATTGTTGTAACCAAATTTACAGCTTAATATTTAGCTAAATTTCATCAAACAAAAATTAAAAGTATCCCGAATGAGTGTTTCTTTTTTATATAAATGAAGTAACAAACGAGCATGCAGCCCACCTTATGGTAAGTGGTTACTGCCACCCATGGACATCTGTAAGCAACATATAAAATAGGGATTCTAAGTGAAGTCGATGACAGATGCGTTGCTACTCCCGAGGACTAAGATGGTAACCTCTAATATAAGTAAGTCGGCAACCACACCCTTCCACCGAAACGCAAGAACTGCTTCACGCTAGATATGTGTGGCGGTGGTACTTCCCCGGTCGAACTAGTTTGGATCTAACACCTGGTAAGAGGTAAGTTTGATTGTACTCTAAATAACATATTCCAAATTAAACTAAGACCCTGAACATTGAATATAAAAATAGACTTGTATGTCCACAGAAATCTAACGTCCCGAGAACAATTTCAGGCTGCAGTTTATCAAATCCATTTAAATGACCAAAGTCGGCTACAAACTTGTTTTGTTGATAGGAAAACGTCGAGTCGCCAGCATTTCGTTTGTTTAGAGTGTTCGGACCTATAAATCTGTCTTTAAGTTCTTCTTAAAGCGTTTCTAGTGTTACCCTGCTCTGTAGACGCCTCGGAAAACCAATCTTAATATGTAGTTGTTGCCAAATGTTGTTTGCGCCATAACCATTCTCTTGTTTCTAGATTGAAATTATTTAAACTTGGCCTCCTCCACATAGTGTAAGCGAAGGCAACCACAAGTTACGTCTGACTTTTAATTATTGAATTTTGCTTGAAATTTATTATTGTAGTAATTAAGTACAAGGCACAGACAAAAAGTAACAGGCATTTATTCGTAAAAAAAACAAGTTAGTGAAACTTTCTTTTTCTAGTAAGCCAACAAATTTGTCGTCTCAAGTGAAATGTAAATTAAAATAAAGTATTAATAAGCCTTGCATGTCTATGCGTAGGGCAACGTATTTATTACATTAATAAGATTGAATAAAGATACTAGTGTAGGACATTAGTTTTGCCAGGTCGTAGAACCAATATATTTCGACCGGGGAAGTACCACAGCCACACCTATTTCTAGGGTAAAGCAGTTCTTGCGTTTCGGTGAAAGGGTGTGGATGCCGGCACACTTTCATATGAGGCGACCATCTCGGTCCTCGGGGGCAGCAACGCATATGTGGTCGACTTATATTTCTACATGTTCTATATGAAGTTGCTTACAAATTTCCATGGGCGGCGATAACCACTTACCATCGGGTGGGCTGCTTGCTCGTTAGCTACTTCATATTTATAAAAAAAAAAAAACATTAATCAATATTTGATTAACAGTATGAAAAATATTATAAGGGTACGTACTATTTGAAACGTGGATTGAAGCAACATGTATTTCCCCAGGCGATCTACAGGCGAAGCCTTCCTTTTAAGAGTCGTACAACCCTTCTGAATTCTACTATAGTCTCACTTGTTTCTGCTTTAATAGCAATATTGAAATGTTGTACGTTTTGGTTGATTAGCTGGTGAAGCAAAGAGATGAGGTTAATCCCCAGGGCTACGAATACATTTAATTTAGTGGTCAACCCAGATAGCATTTTACATAGAATACTAATGAATTACAAACAATATTAATGAACAGCAGCGACTTCTTGCCATCAGATAAATACGATTTTCATTTATTATGCTCTACAAAAATATAGGTGACCCAGTAACATCATTAAACATATAAAAACAAAAACCCGACTGTTTAAAACGATATTTTTGTTCATAATGTTGTATATTTAATTTAAGGCTTATTTGTTCTTTTGTCAAAATAGTCAAGTAAAATTATTGCAATATATATATTCTTAGATTGCTATACTTACTTGCTTTCATTTGATACCCATTATCCGCTTCCATGTACTCAGATGGAAATGTAAAGCGAATGATAATAATATTTCACTTACTTGTTTTATTTCATATGTTAATTAATTCTGTAATCAACTTTAATTTTAATTTTATCGCATAACTTGTTAGCGCGAAACCCACGGCAGACAACGATTTAAAATAATATTGAGTCCAAATATGTTTTTTCCTCTAAATAATCGCTACAACACAACTAATTGTTGCGATAGCAATAAAATCAAAAAATTAATTACAGTTTACGATGCTCTTTAATATAAATTATTATACTCTGCACGTTATTATGCACATATGTGTAGTTGATTTTATTCTTGGATTAATTAATCTATTTAATAGACCACTGACTAGTGAATAGTAAATTGCAATAGTCATGACATTTTTGCCGAAAAAATGATGGCACATATAGCCGAATTATCCTCTAGTAGAAGCTAAGACGAAAGAACATCTTCGAGAGGCAACGTCACGATATACAAACGATCACGAGATCATCCGTCTAATGTTACATCTTGACCATAACATAACATGCGACCCAGATGATGTTACAAATAATTAGCCTACATGGAAATACTACGAGGAGATCTATCCCAGAGTCGTTACTCTTCGGCTAGATGGATAGGCTACCAGGAGCGCAAAGTTCAGGGGGATGCAATATGCCGACCAGGAAGGCGTTTCGATGAGTTGTCGCTGAGAAAAGCCTAGGTCATCGTACAAGAAGTACTCGTATGTCGTATAAACTATAGTATTTAAAAAATTTCGCCCAATAACGATTGTTACAAATTTGAGTTATGAGAGACATAAATTTAAGTCTTATTCATGATTATAACGCAGTCATATACACAGAAATACGTAGGTGAACAAAGGTTGAGAAGAAGAATAGAATTAATTTATTACATGTATAACCAACGCAATAAGACCAAAATGTTTTCAAACTCCAATCAAATTAAAGCGACGATCTCGAAAAGTACTAACCTCCAAGACGTTAAAATAACATTACCGGCGAACCGTTTCGGCGTTTCGACTCGACATCAAAGAAATTGTACATGTTCTCAGATAATAACATTCAATTTTAGTCGAAGTATTTACGTCCCCACTAGGTCCCAGCGCTACTGATATTTATGGAGGTCTGTAGCAGCCTTCCCAAATTGAAATACATTAATATTTTACCATAAATGCGACACTTTCATGCGGGACATAACGTTATCGTAATTGGATTCTTCCCTGAAACGAAACACGCCTACATGGAAAAGTAAATTTATTATTACAGGTTGTACATATACCGATAAACACAACGCGTGTATAATTATGTTTTGAAGGTAATATAGAGTGAGTACGGCATATTTAAGTTAGTATACGTTATTGTTATTACAGCGGAAAGTTTGGTTCAACAAAAATATAAACCTTTTGTTTTTGGCTTTTTATTACTGACTCTGATAGAAACTTTCAGTAACGCTTACAAGTAATTCTTACTAAACAATTATGTACTAGTAGGGGCTTTTTTCACAGTAGGTACGAGTGGCAAACGAGCATGTAGTTCACCTGATGATAAATAGTCACTGCCGTCTGTGAACATTTGAAGACGACCTCTGTTATCATAGCTTGAGTTCTCAGTACAGTCACAGGCATTACTGCTTCTGAGAGCTAAGATGAAACTCCTCATACTAGTATACCCGTATTTGTCTTACCACACTCTTTATATCCGAATATATCATTACTTAACATTGTAAGGCTCAAATGTGGCAGTAATTCCCCCAGAGTTGAACCATGACACATTTTACAAAAAAGTGCCACCTCCGTAATAGCTTACGTTATTTAATCAATGCGTTATTGTAGGTCCCAAAATTTCATAGGATCACGTTAATAAGGTAAACAGCTTAGCGTAATTCTTGATGTAGGTAAATCCAATCAAGAATAATGTAAAAATGAACAGTGAACTTCATTTTTTGATAGAGCATGATCCGTATCTTTTTCTATACAATTTTTAACCAGAATATTGTATTCTGGTTAGCATCATGATTCGTATAGTACCACTTCTTAATAACTAAAAAAAGCTTTTCCTAACCGAAAATAATAAAAATCCTACTACAATAGTGGAAATATTCGAAATAAACGACTTAACCTAATTATCCACTACAGCGTAGAAAATTGTATCCAGCATTGAATTGGATCATTGACAGATTCATATCTGGTAAGGATAAGTTAATTAACAATATTCTCGGAATTCCGAGTTATGTCATTAAATAGCACCATTCCCTCTCTTCCCGGGAGTGTGACAAAGGTGTTTATGTATTCGTCTTTGTATGTATGTCTCCATGGCAACCACGACACGAGAAAATCCTAGTATGGAGTTATGAGTGTAGAAATCGTTTTTTTTTTTATCAACACACAAGTCAAACGCGGTGAATATTGGTAAAAATCCTCTTTAGATTCTTGCGGCCCGGATTAAACTTCAAAGGGCTGATGTATGGATGATGGTAATGCGTTTGAATATGATACTCACTTTCCATGTAACTTAACATACGCACGCAATACCATTAATACAAAATTTTCCTTTTATTTTGTGTACAAAATAATTTATTTCGCTCTTAAATACGTAACAATAAGTATCCTATCATTTTCTTATATCATATTTTGACAGACGTCAACATCACAAGGCTATATTTGGAGCCAGAATCGAATTTCGTGGGTCGAGGTGCTCTCAAAGCACCAAGAATACATTCCTTTGTGTTACTTCACAGATATGCTGATATTATGGCATTTGGGAGGCAAGACCGGTAAAGTGCGCATACCTTGAACAAGCAGTAGGTAATGTATGAACGTGTAGGTATACTCGTAGTGTCTAGGGATGTGCCGTGTTCAAATATTTGTATCGAAAGTTTAAAGTTGACCGCTTTGTAACTCCACTATAACGGTACCATCGTCTTACTTATGTCTAGTTTATGCTAGTAGTTTCGCGTATATATTATAATCTAATTAATTTAATAAGAAAAAAATGATGAGGTGTTCCAACTTGGAACAGAAACGCATCAGTGATCGATCTCATAGGTTAGCTCTATTTTAATTTATTACATAACTTCACGGTCCATACGTCATATGTCATTACTGTATTTATACATTAAAAAAAAACATAAATATTCCATTTAAAAAACAATCGTACAAGATTAAAACCTTAACTCATACTAACTGAGTAGTAACAACTATCTTAAATATTGATTAAAAGTTTAAAAAAACTATGCATCGATTTTGATTTTCGATAAATACAAGAATATCACGTCGTATTTCATTATTTACTACTTAGGACATCTCTACCACGTACATAATATATGAGCACAGTAGTGTAAACTGCTCCATTATTTATTAAGCGTAGTGTTCAGATACACCCTCTTATATCAAAAGAACGCAGATAAGGAAAATCAATAGCAGACACTGACAGTACTGCAAATGTCAAGAAGAAATTTCTTTTTACTGCTGCAGTAACAGTTAGTAAGCAAATATGTATATTACCATACATTAAATATTATACAATTTCAATAAATTTTAGGTGATGCATGATTTACTACATTTAAATAAAAGTATTTTTATTTAAATAAGGTCAAGTTGGGTATCTTAGGATGATTTCCTCAGATTTTTTTTAAAATACATTAGAATGAAATATCTCTTCTCTAATCTTATGTTTTGTCTAATAATAAATGTCTTTTTGTACCGAAATTTTGAATTTTTTACTGTATTTCCGAGTATAGAAAAAAAAGAGAAAATTGGGCTTCAGAGATCATTTTAAGTTACCTTAAGTTATGGGTATCTTTGCACGAAACTATTTTGGTAAACAAAAATCCTCGTATTATGATAACTTTAATATCATGGAATTTGAACTTTTATTTCGAATGAAAGGAAGATGAAAATGACCGCGGACAGAAAAAATTGGAAATCTGTCAGAACTTTGACAACTATCAATTTTAAGTGACATTTGACAACTAGAACGTTTCGCATTACCGTTTTACGAAGTTATCAGTAATATATTGAGCTAGAAGTGTTGACAAATTATTTTGAAACCAGTTTTTTTTTTCAAAGTTACAAGGACATTCAAAGTTAATATAACCCAACAACAGGTAACATAACCCAACTTGACTGAAACAAAACTCATAAAAAAATATCGATAGAGTGAGAAAAGTAAAACCCCGCTATGTCTCTTTCTTATATGACAGTTGCTGCTGCATAACTTGCGTCTATTTGAGCATCTTTTAAAAAAATGATGCGAGGTTTTAAAATCAAAATATACCTAGGTAAGTCCTTTTTTTGTTTTATTCCGAGCAAACTTAACAATTTTTAACAGTAAGACAGACCGACGGAGCGAGAAGGCTTATTAATAGCCCTAAAAGCCTGAAATTTCACGTGAACAAGAAACAAAAATATGATTACACATTTTCCTTATAATATCTACAATTCTACATTCAAATTTCCCCTCCTTGTGTAATAATACTGGAATAATTAGTAAGATCGGGCACATACGCGCATTTACCTTCCACCCAAATACTTACAGCAGTCGTCATAATTATTCCACCCTGTGTTTTTACTGTCATCCCCTCCCCCTTTTGTACTCGGTTCGTCATTATCTTTCGTGATGTTTTCTAGAGCTTACATTTTAATAATCTTTTGTATTTCATTCTCCCTTCTCGCTTAGATTATTTTATGTTAAAATTCTGCTAGAATCTGTTTTTAATTGACATTCTGAAATGGATGAAATGATGTTAGAATCTTTTATTACCATTTCTTATTTGCACTATCCTTATTAAATAACAGAATTTTATTAAGAAATTACTACATATATCATAGTAAATCAAGGAATAGTTCTGTTGCTCTAAACATTTTATTTTTCGGCCATATCTTGCAAAGTACTTTGTAATTATTGGCGAATAATAAATAGTTTTGAGGAAATGTAATAAACTCGTAAGGGGTCAACCATTAATTACGTTACACGATAAGGGAGAGATGGGGTCAATGAGGTGTGACATGGTGTGACAGGGGATTGGGGTGGGGTCCTAAATTTCGTGACGTCACACTTTAAATATGTAAAAGTATTAAAATCTCGTGTATAATTAAAGAACTGCTGTTTTAAAAAAAATAGTATATTGCAAAATGTGATATCACATTAGGAAGGGGGGGGCCAACAAATGTGACCAGTGTGACAAGGACAAAGGAGGGGTCAAAAAGTTAGGAAATTTCTGTGGCGTAATGTACCTATGGATGGACGCTTTATTTTTTAATTTCCTATACTGATATTTAAAATATCAGTATAGGAAATTAAAAAATAAAGCGTTCTGTTTTTGAGCACAGAAAAAGCCAATTCAAATTTCATTGCTAATTAATTTATCTCAGTCACTAACATTGGGCAATTCGGAAAAACACCAAACGAATTTTATTTAATAAAGTAAATTGTGTTAAACGAGTTATTTTAATAAACGTAATGAACGAATTGATTGTATTAATATTCTTATACTATATTAATTCCAATATCACACTGCAATTAACTGCGATATCATTTGCCTCTGTATTTATAAGCTCATATTTAAATTTAAATGAAAATTAAAGTATATTATGAACGGCGATCTGCTTACATGCACTCCACCAATGGTTAAAACCCCATTCCCTTTTCGATTTTCACGATTTCATTTTATGGATGTCACAATTGTTTTCGAGACTGGAAGTATAATATCAAATCAGTGTCGATAACGATGAAAAAAAATAAAAAACATACTATGTGTAAATCCAGGGCATAAAATATTTGCGCGCCAAATTTCATCCAAATCCAATCAGTAGATTCTTCCGTGAAAGTTAACAAACACGCATACATCCAAACAAACTTCGCCTTTAAAACATTAGTAATTTAAAAAAACAAAATTTAATATTTATTTTTATATTTTAACGTAAAAGAACGTCATATTTTAACCTTAAATTGAAGTGATGAACGCCATTAAATCACATTTAGAAGTTATGCTTGTGAGGTATTTCGGCTAAAGTCAGTTACAACACAGCCTTTAAAGGTTAATAAACTGAAAAAGCCCGATTAAAAATAGACACAATGTAACATAAATTAATACTATGAAAGCGTTCTATTTTTTTATTTCTATTAACCGACTTCCAAAAAGGAGGAGGTTCTCAATTCGTCTGTTTTTTTTTTTATGTTTGATACATCGAAATGGATGGTTAGAGTGGACCGATTTTGACATTTTTTTTTTATTTGAAAGG
>DWNE01000985.1:0-24182 GCA_018249875.1 Cecropterus toxeus | reverse complement strand
AGTCTCGGCAGAAGTAGAGCATGACTTCAAAGTTTTTGTTGTTAATAATGGTATATTAGTAAAGAAATTCTCAAACTAACAAATACTTGACTGAAGCTCTAAAATTACAAAGCCCTTAAAATAACTTGTAATAAATTATTCATGCTGCGAATTTGCAACAAAAAGAATCGCTTTAAAAGAGTTCAGCATCCTTTTAGTGTCCGGCACAAATTCTCATTAGAATACTTTCATGTGTAGTTTCTGGCTAATGAGCATGGAGAATCAAATGAAAAGAACAAAACACGCAGACAGTTTCATACTATGATATTACAGCTTCGTTTGCTAAAATAAATTTTTATTCACCGCGTATTCTTGAACTTTTATCTTTCTTTATAGGATACTTCGTTTTTCAATTGTTATTTCAGGTGGTACTATTGAAACCTTTTACTAAAACCAAAGACATTCAACTATATAATAGCAAGGAACAGTATTAGACAGGTCATTGGTTGTTTTAATATAGGTAATAAGTTGTTTTGAAATATAAGTATGTCAAACATCGATACATACGAGATGGTATCGTTATGAAGCGAGGTGAAAGTTTTCGTGGAAAATCTTGTCACAATTTGTTTTATAGCCTATATATTATTAAAACCTTATATTTAAGTTGCAATGTATGTTTGGGTCAAATCTTGAAAGCTGAATTTAACCCACTTCTCAGTGTCCAATTGAGCTGAAATTTGGAACACACATTGAGTTCTGATGACAATGCAATTATACGTAATAAATATTGTTGTAATTCCAAAATGGCCACCGCAACAAAATGGCGGAATACATATTTTTGTCCAACCCATCCAATATGGGTATCGAGTGAAAGAGCTTAATTTGTAGAATTAGATACAGTAGGATAAAAGCTTTTTCAAATACCTTTTTTATCTTGTTGGTTAAAACTTATCTCAGAAAACTGACTTGCCACGTTGCAAATATAATACTTTTTAATTAGGCAGAAATTGGGAACGAAGTTATTATACGAAAATACAAGAAAATTATTAACGTAAGTTTATATCAAACTTTGACAAAAAAACATGACTGAAAACCTGTCTGTCAAAATGTCTGTAAATGACAAGGAAAAGTTATAACGCCTAAAAGAAAATTTGTCCCCAAATTATGATATATATTTCTATTAATAACTTTGCTATTTTTGGTTCTACAACAATAAGTTACACAACCAAAGTTGTAGAAAATGTTATTTCAGACATTAATTATTTTAAGAATGTTCAGTGACGCAAATATTTTCCACGATAAAGTGTGAAATAATTGGCTACCTTTTTCAAGATGGCAGCCGCGGGACGAGGGTAGCGATCCCACAGCGCGAACTCGGATTAACTTCAATTTACATCCACAGAATAAAATTGCGCTTTAACCCCAAAATATTTTAACATTTCAGCTGACAATATATACCTGTATGCATTACCGTTCTCTTTGGAGTCTACTATACGTAAAACCCCTTTAACCACTATACATTAGCCATGTTACCGAGACACAGGACTATAAAGGGTATTATGAGGTCATAATAACCGGGCCGTGGAAAGCAGTAGCCACTTAACAGATTAAACTGCGTACATTTTAATGAATAACAAATAACCAAAAGTGTATTCACGTTGACGTAAAGTACGAATCTATTAACGGCGAGCAAACACGTCGGCGGTCGCACGATAACCGCTATCGGGCGATAACTAACCGCAATTACCACAAGAAAAACACTTCACATCCCTCAAACGAATGTTTTGTAGCGTATCGCTATTAATTCAGGTCTTTTAAAGTGATGGGTTACTAAGTTTACTAACAAATATCTTACACTTACGATGAGTCAAATTTTATTTGCCAATTCTTACACATTATTGGGTCTAATACCGATAGAAAAGTCCCAAAGATTTTTATAGTGCTTAAAAAAATAATAAATGTTATATTAACAATGATGCAGTGATAATGGAATTTTTATTCTTTTACAATCTGTAAAATATATAGGAACTTTTGAAAGTTTTATTTTTGCGTATTTATGTGATGGTTTACCAGCTATTCTGCTATTCTGGGCGAAGCCAATTCAAAACGAACTAGTAAAAATCACGAAAATTGTTTGCGTCTCTTTTAACTTAATTGTAATACTAAGCTTGTTACTTTATAGCCTTTTAACCTTACTTCCAACATTCGCGAGTTAAAACTTCCGAAAATTTCACAAAATACTTAATACGCCATCCATTCATCGATTCAACATAAAACCTGCTCCCAATATTTCAACTCCAAGTATTAAACGTAGGTTGGTGCAATTCGATAAGTCGTAATTTACACGTATAACGAGAGCCAGCGCTGGGAATGAGATATTTTAATGCCGGCTTTAAATTGAATCCGATAGCCCCGTATCCGGTGGGTGTTCGAAACTTAATACTCCTCACTCAAGATCTGGAAAATTACAGCTAAAAATGATTTGATACGAGATCTCACCTAAGTATAAAGTTCAAATTACTGTACTACTAACAATTTTATGGATTCTAAAGTTGCATCGCCATCATAAAGTTCTATGTAACTTTATGTATGTTTATGAATACTTTTTGCACGTTAATGACTCACCTGCGAACTAACAGTTTGTATATAGGCAATTTTCCAACTGATTCTTAAACTTAACCTGCTTGATTGAGCTATAATTTTACATACACGTTTGTTTTTATTGTTTTCCCATAACTAAATTAATGACGTCACTTTAAATCCATATAGATATATAGATAAATACAACATGATACAAGTACAGAATGAAAGGGTTTTTTTAAGAGAATAAGTAAAGCAATAGGACGCTATTTAAAGGTTATCCTTTTTATATAAATATGAAAAAACAAACGAGGAAGCAGCCCACCTGATGGTAAGTGGTTACTCCGCCCATGGACATTTGTAAGCAACTTCATATAGAACAGGGGTTATATATGAAGTCTATCACAGATGCGTTGCTGCTCCCGAGGACTGAAATGGTCGCCTCATATAAAAGTGAGCCGGCCAGTCTTTAGTACATAAGGGACAAATCAACGTACTAACAAAAAAAAAAACAGAAATTAAAATAGAAACGAAAATATAATTAGATCAATAATATTCCCATATTCTATACCACATTCCCAATGAAAATAAGCTAGGTCATAAACCTACCAAAGTTACGATACAACGTACTTAGATCTATTTAACGTTATGTATATAAAACATATAAAGTTATAAGGGAGATATGCAAGTGAAGCAATATCATATTCGGTGAAAAATACAGCAGCAGAAACATGGTAGATAAAGTTGAGTATAATAACATTAAACGGAATATGCATATCGTATCACATTGAAGGATAAAAGCACTCATATGACACATCTTGCGCTGCAAAGGATATATTGAATCATGTTTTCAAAGTATTGAACACAAAGCTCAAATATTATACTTAGAAGTATAAATAGTGCGAATTATCATTTAGATCAGAGGTTCCCAATTTTTTTTTCTTATAGACCCCTTTAATTTTTTTTCTGGTTTCGGTGGACCCCCTCCTTGCTACATTCATATCTCATTCCCATGTTTACAATTTTTATTCACGCTTACGTAGACCCCGATCGAGTCTCCCTTGGACCCCAGAGGGCCCCCTGGACTAATTTAGGAATCACGGATTTAAATGATTTATTCAATTAATAATTCCTTTCCTATTATCATTATTAGGGTTTCGTTCCCAAAGACGACAACGTCAAATAGTAAAATAAATATTTAAGGACACAACACATTTATTTTTTAGCCATTTTTATAGATAATGGCACTAAACCCTTCGTGTGTGAGTCCGACTCGCACTTGGCCGATTTTTATATAATAAATAAATACTTCATCAAATAATACAGAGTAGAATCCCTGTATTATAAAAGCACATATTTAAAATTAAGGACATCCCATCAGATACGACCTTTTTAAATTTTTCAAGCGCATTGCGATCTTAAATAGTGAAACTATTTCTAAAAGGGCGAAATAAGAACAATATAACTTTCTCTAAAGATACCCTCCGACTCGGAAGGGGCGAACAAAAGCTCCGACAATTTCAATATCAAACGCTGTGCTGAATTCCAAATGCGGGATCGCCCTGAACTTCATCGTGAGACTAAACACCTGATTCCTTTTATTACTAATTTTTATTCTCAAAATTATACTTGTAAATCTTTCTTTCTACTCTGAAGAAGATGTACAAATATGTTGGATAAAGTGAAAATAACATCGCACTCTTTACAAATAATTCGTCAGAAGATTGCCATAAAATAATTTTAAGATAAATTATACAGCACTAGCTGTTCACACGCTATTACATAAGAAAAACAAACAAGCATAGCATGATATTGTATAGCCTTTAGTCTTCTTAATAAATGGACTATTTGACACGAAAAATAAATACAAGCAGCAGCGATTCCATATTATATAGGACAAAAATTAAATGGGACATTATTTATGAGCAGGGCTTTAAAGGAACAGTTCAAAAACGACAACACAAATTAAATCATTTTCATGAAACACCTGAAACGAAAGAAAAATTCCAGCATTTTCAATATCAAACATCCTTTGTCGACTTGCAGAGTCTTAAAGACCCAATTCTAATTCCATTGTGGGAGTAAATCATTTGAGAAAGGCACCTGATCCCGTCCATAGCTAATTGGGTCCTCTGACACATTTTCCGATGCAAAGGAAAAAAGGGAAATAGGTATTAAGCAAACATTCAGGAAAGGTTAGCAAATAACGGAGGAATAATTTGGGTGTTCAATGCGAAAATCGCAGCTGCCAATCGAAAGGACCTTTAAGTCATCAGATATTTTAGTACATATTCAATTCATGTATTTGCATTATTATAACGATTGATCATATTAAGTTATCTACGTTAACGTTATAATAATTTATTCCTGTAAACAAATGAAGACGTTCACAACTAAATCCATTTAAAAAGAAAAATATCACCTACTGTCTTTCCAAAGTTAACATTTGTAGTAAACGTTATTGCATTCGCTCTCCAAGAAAGGAGCACGTTCAGTTGAAAGTCAAGTCGCAACCGGATAGTTTAAAACACTTTGCTTGAAGGAAACAATAAAATAAACGAGTTTTCAGTCGGAACGCGAGGCAACCAACGCAACTTGGACAGTGCGGTATGCGCCCTGTTGGAGACTATGTGACCAACAATTTATTACATTACCGCTCTGGGCAATACTCGAGAGATAGAAAGACAATATATATACATATATTCACTTATATTCCACATAGACAAGTCATTCGTTGACAGATGTAAGACCAAATAGATTCTTAGGTCTACTTGCAGTCGTGGAAAGATGAAATGAAATGAAATATCTTTATTTTGTATAGGCCTACGGGGGCACTTACAAATTGTTTTACAGTATTTTTTATTACACTACCACCGGATCGGAAAATGACCTCAACTGAGAAGATCCGGCAAGAAACTCAGGGGGTTTGTCTTTTTCTTTGTAATACTTTGTTTTTTTTTTAACCATCTTGTTTATTACATGGTCAATAAAAGGCTAGCTCCAGTATGTTGCCTTACATTTGACTAAACATGTTTGGCAAGATGCGTTGCTAACTTCGAAAACAAATTTAAATTGATGGACTAATCGTCCCAGTTATTGCCGAACACCTGAAGTCTTCCAAAAATTGTCCATAAAGATAGTACAGAGATATATAGTAGATAAAGCATATCGAACCCGTTTTCTGTTATCAATAATCTACCTCTTTGTATTAAGTCACTATAAAAGATAGTAACTTAGTTTGTTTCCACTCTGTACAACAATGCTCGACGTATAGATGAGACGAGCTAAGCCGTCTCCAGCGAAGAGTGCTTAAGTTGATCGCTGTCTTAATCGGAGTTTTTTTTAGTTTAAGTAATAGTATTTAAAAGTGTATTTACACTTTAAACACAGAAATACTTTTGGTCTTTTCACTGTATAATAAAAACATTCAAGTTACTAGCTTTTTCCCGCGGCTTCACTCGCTTCGATCTTGTTTAAAGCAGTATCTTATGTGTTAATTACTATTTAAATGCCGAATTTCTGCGAAATCTTAACAGTAGTTTTGCGTGAAGGAGCAACAAACACACATGCATCCTCATTTTCGCATTTGTAATATCAATGGGATGAAGTTCATCCACATCTTATGAAGTATATAAACTTGTATAACCTCGTGTAGTACTGAAATGATACCTGAAATAAGCCAGTACTAGTATAAATCCAACTCTGACACTAGCTGATAGTGAAATCATGACTTTTACTTACTTTCTCGAAAACAACTAAATAACTGGTCGCAGGGAAAGGGTAATCCACAACCTACGCAAACATAGCGGCGAACTAACTTGTACTTTATACTTGCGTGTACCAAAGTGTACACGTAACACGTCAGAAATACTATAAAATACACACAAACCCCACGGAGGGAGTTCTCGAAATAGCGCAGGTCGGCGACCGCAAGCTCCTACCGAGGGTCGGCTAATACATTGTTAATTGCTATAAATGTGTAATCTTCACTCCGTGCACGTTAAATATTCCACTAACGAAACCTCTTGTTCTCTGAGAAAGTTAAAGAAGTTTGCACAGCGCCGCCTGGGATACCGCACGTGTTTTCTATAAGTTTGCGAATATTACTTAAATTTCGGTTTGTTTGCGACGAAACAATCCCGTTAAACTCGTATTATACGTATTTACTGTATAATGTTGTACAAGAGATAAAAATATTTATTATTGTATCATAACATCATTCGTAAGGTGATAGAATAAAATCTATATAGTAACAACCGAACTTCCGCGTTACGGACACGCGGATTGCATATATTTTTAAAAATAAAATGTTCAGACAGGAGACTGATAATAATCAAAAGTAATATTGGGAATGTCTATAATTTTACATATTTTTCTTCTTTTGTACATTCTGTTTGTTTGTGTGTTTGAAATCACATCAAATCAAAACTGCTTAATTTCGCTCAAAGGATTACATAGTACATTTGTAGTTTGTATCTTAAAGTAATATTAAGTATTTATTTCATTAATCCTCTTCGCTATCAAAATAAATTTATCTTATATAAAAATCTACGACTTTACCCGAGCATTGTAAAGTATCTATAAAAATATTTAATTTTGTTCCCTGGAAGCAGCTGGCTGAAACTAGTCGCAACACTTTAATTAAACTAAACATTAGAGTAGTAGATATCAGTGCCAAGAACCGCTTCAGTAACAGACATCTCTCGAGTGAACAGGCCATTATGCCCTTGTTTCGTCGGATGAAGTCACTCAGTCTTTGTTCTTCCACTGAGCTTTATGAAAATGGCATCGGTACAGAGAAAATTATTGCGGTACACGTAGTAGCCATACTTGTAATTTATTCCGTTTGTTACGTTGCATACATATCAAAATGTAAACGTTCAAACCGTACGTAGCACTTAAATATTCTCTATATATTTACAATCTTGCGATATTAAATACTATCGCTCAAATTATTTTCAATAGAAACCATTCACGCTAAAATGCTAAGATTTAATATCGAATTCATCAGATTGAATTGTTGTCTTTGATTTTTAATTTATGGTATCCATCCATCAGCTTTTTGAAGTTGTTTGGTGGACTTGGGAGGCCTATGTTTAATGCAGGTTTTTGCCAATAGTCTCCGCACACAGTAATGTTACACAAGAAGACCCTGCAGCCGATAACCAGGTTTTTGTCCTTTTGTCAACCACTAAGACATCCACATAAAGAGTGGGAGTGGTGCTATTTAAGACCCATACCACACGTTAGCCTAAGATATTATGCTATACAATATATGTTTTATTTGTAGTTATGATATTATCTGTATATAATAACAATTCTAAAATGTGACCAACGTCCATGTCATATTGAATTTGAACCAGAAAATATTTAGTCATTAAATCTTTTGCAAAAAATGGTTAATACACTATGTGACAACTATTATAATAATATTATCTGTAGACGAAGAAATATTGTCAATGTAAGTATAATAATTATTTATTAGCTGATGGAGGTGGAGGTGGATCCGAAGGCATTTAAATAAAGGCCAACGTGAAGGAAAGAAAGGATATTCGAGACTTAACGATACTTATCATGAGAAACCTAAATAAGCCTGTGACAAGGTCAACTAATAGATCAGATTGGCGCTAGTACAAGTGTTTAACAAATATTTAGTAACGAAAATATTATGTTTCGGTCGACAAAAGATTTTTAAACACAAGATAGTGTTACCTTTTAGTTTTCAAATAGAGGGTAGTTAAAGAAAATAATAAAACAGTGTACTGCGGGTACTAATACGAGTTGTCGTCTCTAATACTTAGTCACGGGTCTTTACCAATATTTATGCAATGAACAAATTTAACCCATATTATTCAACTATATATTTAATTGTATCGTGATGTTAATTTTTTATAAGATCACGCTAACTTCAAGGTTTGACTTCATCAATTCCATTAGCGAAAGAACAATGTACCGCGTAGCGTAGTCTACGAACTTCGTAGGCCATGTTCGAATGCTACGAGCGTAGACACGAGTTATGTATTGTCGTCATGAATCACCGTAGCAAACTTTGCACAGTAATATGTTTGAGAGGAATTTCGTATTGTGTTACTAATAAATACGTTTGTATATTTTTCTGAGTTCCGAGGAAGTCGAATAAGTCGTATACCCTTAACCTAATGTTATGAATCCTAATGTCATTAATAAAATTGGTTTATGGCATCTATAAATCAATTTTATTTAAATGTCTGGGAGTGAACTGAATTTATAACCTTCAGTGTGTTTAACTGGTATTTTGATTTGTGACTGGTGACCATTTCGCCACGCGGGTCACCTAATTAGAAGCTGTCCATGTAACTTATATTTGCGTTCTTCTTTCACACTTGTATTAACTCACTGCAGTCTCTTTGCAACCCATATGCCTATAAAACAATAAGATGCAAGTGCAACGCATGAGGTCGGGACACGCGTGCGGGCGTAACACGCGTGACAATAAAAGCGCCCTAAATGAGTTGTATCCAAATTAAAAACTACCTTAATATACGCAAAAAAATAAGTAATCCGTAAACAATCCTAAATTTTCCTTACGAATTCATAGAACTATTCATAGCAACAAGCGCATGTAGATGAACGCGTGTTTATAGCGATCTCTCAACTCAAACTAAGGACGACATTAATCACTACAAATGCAAACAGCCCGCAGATTAAGAGAATGAAAAACTGAAGCGTTCTTCGCTGAAAAGCATACCGGCTTGGAAAAGCTCCTTTTGAGATAAAAAACATTTTCTCTTTTCGTGTTCATCGTTACTCTTTTTATTCCAATATGAACAAGATACCCTTATCCCGCGCTTCAACGTCTTTACATCATTATAATTGCAAAACCACAAATTTAATAGAAATATAAATGAGTTTCCATCACAGCGGTTTTCAGGAGTGCTGTCCTAGTGGTTTGGACTTTGAGAGTCAGGGTCTAATATAAGAAGTTACAATTACTATTAAAATTAATAAAAATATTAAATCCCTGTTATCCGCCAATAAATGAATTTGAAATTTGAAAATGTGAAAATTTGAAATAAATATTTAACATGTTTGGGTGTAGTCTACTATGTTTACCATAAATACGAATTACGATTACATTCATGTTAATTGATTCAAGAAATACACAAAACATATTAATGTTACATTAATGTTTACAAATTAAAATCTTTTACCAACTTGAATGTGTCTTTACTTCCCATATAAAATAATAATGAAGATATCATGCTGTTTATTCATAATTCAAACATTTTAGGTTTTCATTTTACCCTACTTAGATGATAGACATTTAATTTGTAAAGAATGAGATTTCTTATGAAACAAACACAATCATAATGCCGACTATTCTTATTTAGGAGTAATATTCGAATACATTGAAAATGTTTTCTGAAATAAGCATAAATTTAAAATAATTGGGTACTACGGTATTTTAAGCATTTTATTACAGCACTGAGAGGGTAATGTTTTCCTTGTGTGAATCTCTATAATTCGTAATTTTATGTTCGGGGCAAAATTAAATAGATCACGACTTATTCAATTTACATTTTTGTAGAGGCTTTTGTATGCAGCATCAGTTCAATAACACAAAATTATTCTGTAGTATTCAACGCTTGCTATAATGTATTTTAGCTTCGTGAGACATGCGTGCAAATTGGACTTCTATTCATATATATGCGTGGCGCACCGACCAACGTTATGATATGCAGATGGCTCCGGGTTCAATCTTCGACGAACCGAACACCTGAATGATGAATTTAGATTTCCAGCTAGGTGTAGGTGTAGGTGTAAGTGTACTAAATATTGTACGTGTTTACAAGAGCTATGGCACAAGGTATCGCGTATGTGTATTTATTTATCGCACCTTTATAAGTTCCAATAGGGTAATCCATAATGGCATTTTTTATCAGTCAACCCTGGGTAGCTGGAAAATAAAAAAACAATGCAATGAGTGTAGAAAGTCAAGAAAGAAAGCACAGAAAAATCTAGAAAGCAGTAGTAAAAAAAACAAGCGACATGTGGTGTTAATGTAGAATCGCACCATTACTCTTTTTTCCGTGGATGTCGTAGGAGGCGGCGAAGAGACAATCCGGGAGACGGGCAGTTGCCTCCTCTTGGATAACATAAATTACTATTGCTGCCAGTATCACTTATACTAGGCGCGTTAGAACCTATTTGCAAAAAAAAAAAACACATTTGGGAAGGCCCATTGCCAGCTATGGACCTCAAAAGGCTGATTGAAAAAAAAAAACTAAGTCATAACCGTGATGTAATATAATGAAAGAACTTTATACCTCGTACATACAAAGGAAAGCGAGTACACGCTCGCGTTTACGCAGTAATTCTTATGCATGCTATGCTTTCAGTTTCTATTATTATTCACAGATATAGAAAAACCTAGTCTTTTTGCATTGGAATATAAAAAGCATCGCGATATCCAAACGGGCACTCGGTTTGCGGCGCCAGCCGTTCTATAGCGCGCAAAGCAAACAAACTAGTGAAATCGGTCAAGTGCTGGCCATACTGTGGAGTTAGGACTCGGGAGTTGAATTATTTAACCATTCCTCGTTCAATAGAAAAATGAGTGATTCGATGCTCCACTGTACGATATTTTCACAGATCTGCGCGGGATTTTCAGTAGAATTTTCCATGATTCGACTGCAACGACGTCCATATCTACTTTTTCAGTAGTTTTTGCAACTCTGTTTTCTGGCCAAAATGAAGCAGTACTTACGTGCTTACGCCTTAACATGTTTTTTGATGAAATTAAACAACATTCTACAGTTGCCCTCGGTGAATAACTTTCTAACATCAACGGAAGGCTTTAAGTATTGCAACTTACAAATCTTAGATAGCAAAATATCTAGAAGTAAGGCGGTCTGATCATTTAACATCAGATGAAGTAAATTGTCATTTGATGTTTGTGACAACATTACATCAAAAATATCCCTGTCCCACTACATGAGAAAATAAGATAGAATTCCACAGTTAAACGTTGAAACTAGATTTAATTTCCTCTTCTACAGTAACCGCAGTGTAAGGATAACGGTCATAACATAAAAATTAAAACAAGCAAACCGCAGCTTGTGAAGCAAAGTAGTCGGATATGTTCCCTAAACCTTTTTAAACAAAGAGGACGCAGGCTCGTACGTAATGCTAGTTATGTTATATATGTATGTAAGTTACTTGTTACAAAAACACGTACATATGTAAATTTAAACATGAATATGCTAAAAGATATCTGTTGAAACTTTCGACGTTGTTTTGATTACGAATATGAAAAAGAACAAAAACTGCATACAATGTTTTATAAAATATTTTTACCTAATCGTAGGAATGTAAGTTAGAATCTTTCCTGAATATATGAAAAATCAAGCATCTAAAACGTAATTTAACTCGTTGACAAATCAAACTCCGCGATAAATAGAATTATACCTATTTCATCACATTGTCTTGTTCTATATATACCTTTTATATACGTGATATTTATGTATATACTAATGCTATAAAGTAGTAGAGTTTGTTTGCTTGAACGCGAAAATCTCAGGAGCTACTGGTTCGAATTGAAAAAATATTATTGTGTTAAATAGTAAATTTATCGTGAAAGGCTTTGGGCTATATAACATCACGCTATGTTTGTTTGTTTGTTTTTGACAGATTGTTCTCTAATAAACGCGAGTGAAACTGCGTAGCACAGCTAGTAGTTTATATTTGTTAATTTATTCTTCTTATTATACTTATAGCTTTGAATTATGAATTACTAGGTTACTCCCGCGGCTCTGCCCGCTTCGGTCACGTCTACCTGGATAATGATGGCATACAGATATTTTATGACATGAATGTCATAAAATATCTGTATGCCAGATTTCAGTAAAATCTGATCAGTAGTTTTTGCGTGAAAAAAAAGCACACCTACTTTCGCATTTAAAATATTAGTAAGATATTTAAATGATGTAAATTTAAATCGAATTATTAAACCCGTACTCAACCTAGGGCAAACAACTTTAGACACATGAGTAACGAGGCAGAAAACCTAATCAAACGATTTAATGTAAATCCTACTATTGTATCAAATCTAGAAAATAATCAGTAATGTACAGTTCTAACTTTCCAGGCTAAGTTTAGAGCCGAAAAGCTAAGTAGAACCTTAACGAGTCCCTGCGCGTCCATCCACCCGCCAAATATACTACAGCACTCGAATCGATGACCTGGAAAATATAAGGTCAAAGCCACTATTCCCGGCCTTTACTTAGACTCAGAGGCATCGCAATTCCGACGTGATTAAAATAGTATCCAAAGTTATTCGTTTCAAAGTATTTCATTTGTAATCTATAAATGATGTTATTCGTACTTCGTCTATCCATTTCGTATTTAAGACTCGCAAATATTTGAGCGTAGTTCTTCTATGAGAAAATAATAAATATGTATAAAAATTACGTACATATAAATATATTCGTTATTTCCAATCTAAACAATTAATTTATAAGTCAAACCAACTTTATTTTATTTCTCATTCAATAATTTCTCGCTGTGCTATCAGCAATATAAAAATAATCTACTGACATTTTCATTACATTACTCGAGGCTTTAGATAGGTCGGCAGGAGGTAGGAAGTTAGGTCTAGTACCAAGTAACTAGTACTACTAAACTAAACGTATAAAATACACATTATGAAAACATGTATTCGAAAGGAAGGGTTTGCCAACACGACACGTAGCATATGGAAGGTTTAGCACAAAAACTTTTGTTTAAATATGTCTAGACATTGTGAATTATTCCACAGGGACCGTTTCCTGGGATAAATTTTATTCCGTGCCCTAATGTAGGTCACAGTCTATTTAAATGTGAAAGTTCTGCGTTAGTTGCAAACTTTTACACTTCTGATGGCTTTCAGTTATTATTAAACCTCCCTCAGCTAAGAATTTTAAATCAAATTAATTTAAAATAAACACAGAATCCTACTACGTAACTAGAATAAATAGCACATGCCAAAAAAAATGGACATACATTCATGCATATACGCTCGTAACACATTACCCTCCATTTTGACTCAGTCGGGTAAATATCCAAATTGAAATCACATATCAGGGTGATTAACGCGATGACAAACTTCTAGTAGTTTTGTGTTAATTTGTATTTTTCCCAGCATATAAGTTACAAATATATATATAGATATGCTAAAAACCCTTCCTTCCCACTTTGTATGCGCAGTTATGTGCCTTGGCATCATACTTAAAATTATATAGCTTTTGTCATTCTGAAAATCGAGACGGAAGCAAATACATGTCATATGACAAAATCCACACAACCATTTAGTCCGTTAAACGTAGTAAAGAAACTGACTTACATACATAAACGCGAGTAAAACGTTACCTTACTTCTGACGCTCTCGGGTAAAATGTCTTACGTAACCCTCGTCAACGTTACGTAAAGTATTTTTGCACGATTTTCAACTTTTAGAATGATTTTCCCGTCTGGACTAAAGATGTAAGGGACATTATCCACGCAAGTAATATTCATTGATAAATCTAACAATAGTAAAGCAATATCTTTTCATTAATTTCTTTCTCTCCGTCTGTAAGAAATTTGACTCACTATTAAATAAAATTGAAAAATGAATAAAATTTCGATTTGGAATTATCTCCTTTGATAGTTTTTTTTTTCTATTTTTATATCATTATAAAAGGGGAATAGGCAATCTAAAAATTGTCCTAGAGTAAATTTCATCTTCTTGGTCGGTAAATGGTCCAAATTTTATCAAACCAAAATCAGACGAATACTTTCGGTTGTATTTTTTGTAACGAGGTGAATAATAAAACTGAACTAAGTCAATATTGAACTGAGGCCGTAGACGAAGCCAGTTTGGATAAAACAGAAGAAATGTAAAAAGGAAAGTTTACGAAAGCTTTTTTGAGAAAACAAGCCGAAACATTCCCCGAAAGCAGGAGAGCGGAAAATTGACAATACAATTTTTTTGAGATTAGGATTTTACGCAATGGAACCACGATAATCCACCTTACATTTTATTATTTAACGGTAAAACTTCAGTGATAGTAACAATAATTACAGCACGATTTACTCGAAGGCTACAATACATTCGCTTTAAATTATAAGCGAATTTTTGAAAATTTCGCTACTATTTGCGGTGAAATTTTGTGGACTTATCAGATTAGTCACATATGTACATTGAAACTTTGAAATAAAATTAGATCGTAACTTAGTGTATTGCAACCGAACCTAATTATTATCGATACTTATATCATTTAATTAATTTAATATGTTTTTATTTATTTAGCCATTCATTGTATTTAGTTATGCAGTATTGCAAAAGGCGGCGGATACCTTCCTACTCCCGCATAACAGCTGAGGGATAAGGATTTGGCTGAAAAACAGCGCTGCATAGAATTTCGATTCCGTGTCAGCAAATGCTGAGCCACCTCCTTTTATCTCTGCACAATAAATAATCTTATTAATCTTATGTATAAATGTAAATGAGGAGATAATAAAGTATATTATTATTATTATTATTATTATTATTATTATTATGTACATTTGTATTTAATGCTAAGCTCATAACGCTTGAAGCGAGTGTTTTGTAGCACTCGGTTATAGTGAAAATTTAAATATAGCACTCTCAACTGACCTAAACTACCCTAAATCATATTATAAACATTTAAATGTTGTTTCTTGTACAATGATTCGGCTCGTTAGTTTTTATTATAATTGTGGATATCTGATATTAACAGAGGTCATTTTAGTATATAACTTATAAATTTATGGTGTAGTTAGAAAAGGTCACAGCTGTTAAAATACCATAAAGATTAATTCTATAGTTCTATACAATTCATTGTTGTTACGTTCCTGTGGACAAAGACGTTTGCGATAACCTATTGTATGTGTACGTTCCATAAATCTTCCTAATCCGTGTTATGATTCAATGTATGTATGATACGTCTACTACCCGAATACTAATAATATTCCTTAAGTAACAGAACTTCTCTTTTTCTTAAGGCTGACCGCCCATTGAGTGCTTGAGCGATAGTTGGTAAACCTACCATTCTCAAGTCTTAAAGTTAAATAATATTACCTTAAAGAAGATCACCGTAAATATGTAAGTGTTTATCCCTATGAAACTAATCCGTAGACTAATTCCATTTTTAAGCAGTTACGCAATGTCTTACTAAAGCTTTGTAAACCGCAATATTAACACCGAAAAGTGTGTATATTTTTTTATAAAATATTTTTCTTCGCGAATGTCCATCTATCCACCAATCTTCTGGAATACTTTGCTGGCAATAGGTCTGCCCTAATGGAAATTTTGCCACTAGTCACCATTTTTAGCTTGGATGTCAGTGACCGCAGTAAGTGTTGATTGCTCAGGGAAACGCTTCTATTTATTTCTTAGATTTAATTTCTCAGTCGCCTCTTTAGATGGCTTTCTTTACGTTTTGTTATCAACTATTTTTTAATAAATTACATGGGACCTTTGAGAAAAGTAAATAAAAAGCACAGAAGAATGAGGCCAGGGCGGCTCGTCCGGTCCTCTCGCACAGGAAATTGTACCAGATACTGTTGTAAACGAAAGGCTAATAACGTTCAAATGTAATTTTCCACGAGATTGTAAACAATAGAGAGCAAACAAGAAAAAGCCTGATTTTACGTAATTTTTTTAGCGCGGATTTAATAATTTTTGTTCAAACCATTCAAAGAACTTAAAAGGAAGATGCATTTATTTATTTCAATTTTATAGCACACAATTTAACAGAAATTTTAGCTTATATGTATATTTGGATTCCGTGTTTAGATTTTTTTATGTTTCTTGTAACATATACACACATCTGCTTCAAAACATTATTCATCACGCGTGTTTTTTGTTCTAAGAGATATTGTCTATTGTCGGCAGTAACCTCTTGTAAAACACACATTAGCTGTATCTAATATATTACACAACCCATAATTAAGGACGAAATGAAATAAAAATCCTTTATTTCCTTCAATGTATAACAGCGCATAACATTTTAGCCAAAACTATAGGAAGTACGTATTAATCTTTCATCCATAAAGATAATCAATACGTTTTCAATATCGACGCGGTGTAAACAGTCGAAATATATAGCAGCGTCATATAAAACGGCCATTACCACGACTTTATGGGGTTTCCGAACAGCCCGTAAAGATATCGGCCCCATCATAAAATTTGTATGTCACCATGGCGCCGCCACCTTGGATTTGATATGACATAAATATTACAAGTGTGTCCTATATAAATAATAAATCAATAAGTTACCTAAGCGTCCATCCCTTCCATCTTGAAGGTTGTGCCATCTTCCATCTTGAAGGTCTTTTTAATCTTCTTTCTCGAAGGTTTCATATATATATGTATATCGAAACATGAAATAAGCTTCCTTATGTGTTACAATGTGCCAAACACTATTATACATCAGGGTCATAAGAGTATAAATCATCTATATATATATTTTGTCAACCAAACATCCTCCATGTTTGGTTGAACGCGCTAATCTCAGAAAGTACTGGTTCGAATTGAAAAAAAAAATTGTATGAGAAATAATTAATTTATTCAGAAAGGCTATAGGCTATATAACATCACGCTATGTTTGTTTGTATTTCTTATATATGAGCGGTGAAGCCGCGGTGCACAGCTAGTTTTCATTTATAAATAGTGAATATTCAACGTTAAAGTCTACGTTTTCCTTAGAAAATTAGGACGTTAATATACTAAATTTATTTTGGTGTGTTAGTGTTTATATACATTTTGTGATTGTTTATTAATTTTATGTGTATTTAAGGAAGATACTGAGTTTCACAAGTAAACAGATCCCACTAAGATCGTTAGTTAACGCAACACGAAGGAACAGAACGTGACCGTCAGCCGGCGACGGAAGCGATGGGTGCAGCAACATAATACAGCGGTGCAGTATTGCTGGTCACGTTTTGAAGCTCAATCGAGGTTTGCTAAAGCTGCTAAAAATAGAGACTTCTACCAACAGCGAACAGTATGACAATTATACCGACCGCCACCCGCGTGTACCAACTATTTAATGCGAAACTATGCATAGTTTCATTTGAAATTTATTAACGACAGCATCCTCAAATATACACCGTTACTTTTTAAGATGCATCGCGGTGGACTGTGCCATAAAACTCTCTCATTCTGAGGGAAGAGCCGTGCCCAGCAGTGGGACCCAGCAGTGGAATAAAATAGCCTCTTAAAAATAAGACACACCCAATAGTGTTAAGTCGTAAACTCTTATTGTACATATAGCATGCGGTCGTATATGTATGTATGTATATTGATTCTAATTGAAAAGTCTCTACTTATTTTTACTGACTCACGACTTAAATTGTCTTTTAAGTCTTAATACTGAGTACTAAAATTAATTATTTTAAAAGAGGAGGTTCTCAATTCGTATGTCTCCTTGTCTCAAGACTCCTTGGTGTTTAATGGAAATAGTAACAAGTCTAGGGTAGTTTTTAAAACTTCTTAATTAACCAAAATAAGATGTACACGTATTCGTTTAATTATGGCTTAAATCCCTGCTACGGCTAGAACGCGAGTCCTTGGACTACTAGTACTCGACAATCCAATTTTCTTTTAGAATCATGTCTTGTAAAATGAAGTCGATTCTTGATCAAGTCGATTTTATAAGAGTTAAAAGATTGAGTATATTTCATTACTAAATGCGCCTAGTCACACAAGTTGCTAAAAACAATGCTCGCATGGCGTGTTTAGTGAAAGCTGTAAAAGACCTTACATGCTCTTTCCCAAATATACCTACAAGCAGATTTTACTTCTATCTGATTCGGCATATCTACAAACATTTACCAGCTGTATCAGCTCTGCTAAAAGACCACTCGTTAGCCACTTAACATAAACATAAATACATTTAAGCTATTGAGCCGCGTGTACTTAAAATTCATAAGTCGTTACATGCAATCTACTTAAGCACGTAAGTGTGAATCGATTTCCACTTAACGGTATGAACACAAGCAACAATGTACACCAATCAGCTGTTACAGTATCAAATAATTTTCCACTGTACCGAAACGGTTATCAATTGATAAGAAACTACAGCATTAAGCGGGCAGGTCAGAGGACCATAACAAGCTTGCGATTTTCCAGCGACCCCATGGCATTGACATTGACATGCGCTGGCACCGCGCCAGGCCGACACCATGGCAACCCGCGCCGAACCCACAAACGCCGCTTGAACCCAAAACACACCATAAACCGACGTCATACAGCCTCATTCAGCGCACACGGAACCCTGCGTCGTTTCACAAAACAATATACCGGAAACAAACAACCTAAGTCTTCATTTGTAGCAAATTGAACTTTATGCCCATTAATGTTTAGGGGCTAAGTGAAGTATGGGCGGTTTGTTACTCAGCTCAGTCGACTGTGGGTAATAGTCCACGACATGTGGATTTTACGACGTCAAGACTCATACGTGTAAGTTCTAGACGTACAGCCGACTAGGTTTTTACTGCTAACGATTACCAGAACTTTTAGCAGCTTATACAGTTCAGGATAACGTTTTATTGCTAAGTCCAAACAATTAAAAATGTGTAATATGTACTAGGCAATATACAGATCAAGTTACTAATACGGAGAATTCGTACGAAACGTGTATTAGATTGATATTAATAATGTCTTCTAAGCTTATAATTCCACATAATTCTGTACTGTGGATACCGTTAACACATCTAAATTATCACAATAACAAAGACAAAGATAAAACTAAATAAATCTGTGATTTTATGGTGACTATTGAACTACGTTATGAGGAACTATCAAACAAAAGCTTAATAAGTAATTTAAAAACAATATTTACTTACACGTTCAAGCTGCAAGATGTTTTCAGGGTGATTAGTATATGTAATTGTATCTTACCTGAAAAAGAAATGCAATAATTAGTTTATACCACTTAAAACGCTAGAAGCGCGTAGAACACTTTATAACATTTCTTTATTTTGTGTAGACCTAGAGGCATATATAGAGAGAGAATATTAAAAATGCAATTACCAAAATACCAAAATCAAAGCCTGAGAGTATCTTCTCGCAAAACTAGACATACCATATTCTTACCAACCCTTTCATATACCTATAATGTACACGTCCAATCAGCGGAAGCATTAGACGTTTGCTTACTGCGCATTAATCCACCAATAAGCAATTATCGATTGGACGGCTTCAACCGCTCCCCCGCGACACACAATAACCCTGCACTTAATTCCAGAACATTCTTAGGCCATAGACTATAGATCGCTGAAGGGAAAACCTGATATCGACCACACTGTAAATTCAAAAGTTACAATAATACACAAATATCGTACAAGCGGTATTTAATCAGACTCATTTTTTGAGAAAAAGAGGCGATTACTCATAAAATCTCTAAGGGGTCAAATGTCATATTAAAAGCTCATACAGACTATTCCTGAAATTGTCTAACCATTTTAGACTAATGACTTTAAATAAAGTTATATACAATTAAATTTAAAATCCGTGCGTACCCCTGTAATGTCGAACTAACGCGCGAAATCACGCGATGTTAATAGTGTATGTTAACAAAATTAACCCAATACAACTCTATACACAACGTAGGCGATTCTCGTGACCTTGGGTGTGGCCTCAACAGCCTCGGATCAGACCAAATTCATATTTAATGCCGTCCTCCAACTGCGAAGGTCCCGCCGACCTCGCGGCCACAAAAACACAATAAGTCGTGGCCTGTAATGCTTCATTGAACACATCTATCAAATACTAGTCAATCGGGAAGACTCAAATCAATTACCAGGAAATGTATCTATTAACTACTACTTTATTTTTTATTAGATTATTGTAGTACACGAGCATACAGTCCATCTGATGGTATTTTTCCTTCTGATAACTAAAGATTGAAATAAATATATCATTTTATCTGAAGTCAATCACGGATGCGTTGCTACTCCCGAGGGTTAAGATGATCACCGCGTATGAAAAGTTTTGAAGGTGGTAGGACCGATGTAGTTCGACCGGGGAAGTACCACCGCCACACCTACTTCTAGCGTGGAGCAGTTTTTGCGCTTGGGTGAAAGGTGTCGGATGTGGTTGCCGGCTGACTTATATATGAAACGACCATCTTAGTCCTCAGGAGTAGCAACGCATCTGTGATCGACTTCAGATAGAACCCCTGTTCTATATGAAGTTATTCACAGACGTCCATAGGCAGTAATAACCACCTACCACTTTAAAAAAAAAGCGAGCCGGCACCCACACCGATCCACTAAACCGCAAGTATAGTTTCACGTTGAAATTAAGTGGTGGTGGTATCACCCCGGTCGAACCATACTCGTTCGAAAACCTGCCAGATCTTATTGATGTCTAGAATGAAATAGTGTATTATAGCAATATGCGAATGTTTAAAAAAAAATGGAGATGTTCAATTGATCGACGTATTCCAGTGTGATCGAGATATAGATAATTTACGACTAAAGTATTTAATTTAACGGTATTAATGTCAAATGTGTATATAACGATTTATAGCTAACCAGAGGTATACGAATTTCGTGAAAATTTAAATTTATATTTTCATATGTCGCTGAAACAAATTTATACATGATACAGTACCGACGGAGTATATACTTCTACATGAATAAGACGCTACAATTACATCTGTCATTTTATAGTCTTTTGTCTTATGTATTATGTAAAAAAACATCATAATTATAGTAAAACGCAGAAGTAACGAACAGTAATGAAATTGTAATTAGTGTTTTATACAACTCTGGAACCCTATATATCATACATGTCTCTATGCCAGCTCCGTAGCCATATTGTCACAGCTGAGCATTAAGTTTTAAGCCACAGTCGACCGCGGTGGCCACACACATTTGAGACAATTTTGTCCTTAGGATTTTTTCCTTCACCATAAAGTAGTGATGAATAAGTAATTAATATCAGATACGCACACGATTTTAGAAAAATCAAAGGATTTGAGGTTCTAGTCCCAGTCACGGAATGTTATGCATTGATGCATAACATAACATAATGCATTACATGACTGGGAGTAGAACCTCAGATCCGCGATGGAGAGGCCATATTTCAAAATTAGGCTATAATTGCTCAGCTACATCGATCTTCTCTATAAGCGCACAATTCTATGGCGAATGTTGAGCAGTGGCAGACGTAATTGAGTGTACGCTCAACCCTCATTACGTTAAATGCGGTTGAGGAACAGCGGTCGTCTAGCTCGCTCAGATTGGACCTAATGTATGCATAACCTTACATATGTAGCTTGATTGGATTTCCTAGATGCTTCAGTGCCCTTAGTACGAGTTTTCAAAACGATCATTGTTTACGTTTTCACCCATTCCAATTTACTTTGTTTGTTAAAAAACGCAAGCAACGAATGTTGGAAATATAACAAAATCGTACTAAGGGCACTGTAGGTATGCAACTGTGATATAGTACTGAAACGTCAAAGTGAAATGGCAAAAATACAAATTCTTATTCTGTGATATTCTAAATTTGAAAAGTTGTGCGTTTCTTTCACTGGTCAATAAGTTTATAATATCCTGATGATATGTGATTTGTGTGTACATGTAACAACAAAAGGTACATACATATATTGTATACTCCTGTTGACTCTGTGGTCAGATTTCCAATTATTATGGAGCAAAACCATCATTATAATTTAACCTTTTATAAACGTAAAATATATGTGGTAAAAATTTACAGTTTTGTATGTATAGGCATCTATTAAGTCCCGAAAATTGCCATAGAAGAAGCAAGTTCAGTTACAGAACATTTTGTTGACACATATATCCTTTCTTTCTCATCAACTTCAAAAGTGAATCACTACAAAAGTAAAAGTGTAAGCCATTGCCTGGGATGAAAAGAAGAGTATGACATTGACTCTATACGGCACGATGCCAAGATCAGCCGCCGACTCTTACCGCACAGGATATCGGCAAGCCCTGTAGAGCAAGTAGAACAAGGACAAGGTGGCTTCTGGGACTGAGTTGAAATGTCATATTTTAGGAATTATATTTACCACGCCGTTCAAACTAGAATACAGTGCTCTTAAAATGGTTTTAGACTAGTTAGTTAGTTCCTAAAAATCTGTCAGTAGTTAGTTCCTAATTTCGAAGAATACCTCATATAGT
The DNA here is from genome assembly GCA_018249875.1 of Cecropterus toxeus. Taxonomy (NCBI): domain Eukaryota; kingdom Metazoa; phylum Arthropoda; class Insecta; order Lepidoptera; family Hesperiidae; genus Cecropterus; species Cecropterus toxeus. The sequence goes on along the minus strand of DWNE01000985.1, from coordinate 1,445 downwards.
CAGATGAACAGAAAAACACGTTTATAACTATTTTTGTACAATGAAATGATTCATATAAATACTTGAAAACAAATTTGCAATTTAGTATGCATAAATATGATAAGAGAAGAACATAATGAAATTCTAATAACATAATAGGCAATTCTACCGCGGTAATCAAAATTAAAGCACTCGCTCGCGATTCCCAAAAGACATCCGAAAGCTCTTCATGGTCATAAGCGAGCTTCCTGCAATGTAGCCAACGGCGTCCCCGGCGGCCACGTAAGCGCTTATCGCTATCTCGCTCTATCTTCCATTATCTCCACATTATTGACGAGCTTCCGCAACGATAACACACTCCAAATTCTATATTTAACCCTTTTACTGGCCATTTACAATTTACAGGTTGTCGATCCCTATTTTCCCCTTACTTGAAGGTCTAACCGCTAGAATTTTGTGCTGGATAAAGTGTTTGATTCAGTTCTTAATGTGTATTTGACAACCCGCGTGGCGGAGCGGTCACCATACCGGTCTGACGCGCATTCGGTCCCAGGTTCGATTCCCGGCCAGACAGAAATATGAAAGATGAGTTTAGATTTCTGTTGTGGGTCTGGGTCTTTGTGTATTCGTCTTTGTGTCCTTGGCACCCACGACACAGGAGAAAATCCTAGTGTGGGGCTATGAATGTAGAAAGCTGGTGTGTGAAAAGAAAGTATTTTGTGTGCCAAATTACAATAAACAATGGTGAAATTCATAATCAATCATCCTCAATAACATTGCATAAATTCGACAGTGGTTACGCTAGCTATGTTTACTTTGCCGATTATATGTCCGATGGACTATAAACTTATACAGTAACATAATATTTGATGAACGGGAAGTCCATTAGCTGCTCTCATTGCATAAAATATATTACTTTCTTGGGATCAGCGTTAAATATTCATCGGTACCTACTTGATGAATTCATAACGTCCACAAAATCGGCGTTAATTACAAAAACGGCGGCAATAATTATGGATGACGCAACATAAAGTAAATAGTAAAAAAATCCAATTCATTTGTTGTCCCGTTTCATCTGTAACTCGCTGGATTTGGCGGAGAATTGCCATTTTAATTACTGTAAGAACGTTATTTGGCTCGAGTCAGATTCATCCATTATTAGCGCGCATTTAATATTTAAGCAAGGCGCATTTGCCTGGCTTCCACTGATTATATGGATTATTCAATGCATTGATTTTGTTTCAACTTGTTTATGTCAATTAGACTTTGTAGGTTATCCCATAAAAGATGGACTACATGCTTGTTTGCTTTTTATATATTAAAAAAAATAACCGTCATAGGACGCCTGGTAGATATGAATCATCGTGTTCGTACAAGGTACAAGTACAAGTTGCCGGCTCACTTTTATATGAGGCGACCATCTCAGTTCTCGGGAGTAGCAACGCATCTGTGGTCGACTTCATATA
>DWNE01000984.1:0-24185 GCA_018249875.1 Cecropterus toxeus | reverse complement strand
ACACCTTTCGAATAAAAAAAAAATATCAAAATCGGTCCACTTTTACTACCACTTTCGATGTATCAAACATAAAAAAATAAAAAAAATAAAAAATACAGACGAATTGAGTACCTCCTCCTTTTTGGAAGTCGGTAAAAACTTAACTCATTTCGAAGACTCCCTTTTTTTACAAAATGACGTAAATGCATACTTTCGGAAGTTTCCGTGTATGCGCAATGCGGAAAAGGTTTTAGTATATAGAATCTCATTTAATCTTATCTTTTAACCCGACTGCGTCAGAACAAGAGTAATGTTTTTCGAGCGTATTTATGTATATGTATATATGTCCATTCCTTTGGCACGCGTTATAGCCCAAAAGTGAACGAATGATTGTTAAAAATGTTATAACAAATCAAGATAGAAAAAAAGCGTAGAAAAAGCATGGACCGTAGTCCGCCCGGGAAGGTACCACCGCTACATCTACTTTAGCGTGAAATTCAAGAGTTTCAGGGGAATGTTGTGGTTGCCTGTTGACTTACATGAGGCGAACATTTTAGTCCTCAGGAGTCTTTGATCGATTTCCGATAACACTCCTTCTATTCTTCTAGTCTATATAGCGGTGGTTGCATCCGTTCACTTTCATATCTTGCGACCATTTTAGTCTTCGGGAGAAGCGGCGTATATATGATTGACTTCAAATAGGACCCTTTTTCTATTGCTTACATTAGCGGCTATAACCGTCTACCATCAGGCGGACTGCATGCTCGTTTGCTACTTAAGTCCTATTAAAAGAAAATCATGTCATATTTCATACATATAGGTATTGTATAGGAGCATCGTATCATACTTCTGCTCTGAATGACGCTAAGACAAACAAAAACTGAAAGTATTCAATTTTTGTCTGAGACTTATGTCGAGATAATTATATCTATAACTATAGTCTTACTGTTTTTAATTTTCTAACAGTCATAATTTCTAATGAATCATGGGTATAAATGTACTTTAATTAAAAGAAAACTATATTTTACTTTACCAAATGTACTGTAATAAAAAACCACGTTTTGTTCCGTAGTATTTTTTCAATGTCCACAATAAAGCCAAGAAACTAAATAAAAAGCAGGAAAAGTAATATATTTACAATAAAATATGTTTTCAATTGATGCCGTCGGGGCATGCAATAAGAAATAGTATAGCCATAACAGGAAACGGGGAATCATTGAGCGTAGACCGGAAGTATCCCGGCGACGGCATTGCGCCCTAAAACTACCGATTCAATTATTCTCATTTGGATACAGATTACATTTACCTAGAGATTACCTAAACTTTCAATTCTATTTATTAATTACTGTGGACTATAGGAGACGAGTTTGTTCCCAAAGAGTAAATAAATGTTTACTAGATATCGAGCGAGCTCTGAAGGATGTATTTAGGTTTCATTACGAATAACACCTTTATCGTTAAAGCTAATTCTATAAATATAGGCAAATGTTTATTTTTCAAAGTCATGTACCTACAAAGTAATCATTCTTATCTTTGATTTTGATCTGGATAAACGTTGTCACTACTAACCAGATATCTGCAACCAACTCCATATTATTAAATACAACATGAAATCGATCAAAGATTACCACTTTTTAGGACTAAAATTCACGCTTTTCATAGGTATGGTACTTACCCAGTAAAACTAAACTGCTTCTACTATTTTTTTTAATATATGGCCACGAATAACAATTACTTATTTGTTTTAAAAATTATCGTAAAATACTTTTATATTGATCATTCGTTGATATATAAAATGCTATGATGAAAAATAAAATAATTTTGGTAAGTTTATTTTTAAAATTTAAATCTACATTTCAAATTTCCGTAATCCCTGTGGAACGAGTAAGCTACGTTTAAAACAAATGACCGTAAAAAGTTGTGCAATAAATTGCTTTTGGAGGGAAGTCGTGGCGAGTAATGAGTCAGACAGTTTTTGTTTTAGAAGCGTTCGGATGTGGCCATTCTTCAATATTCGGCTCCCTCGCTTTGTTTCTTGCTTTGAATTTTGGCACCTCGTGATAGTTACTTCAACTTAATTGCAAGGGTTTAAAACAAAATGATGTTTATTTTGTATTTTTTAATTTTAACTAACTAGCATTAAAGTGTTTGCTAAAGTCGCGGATCAAGACATTAAGTAATGGACTAGTTATAAGATTTCACTTCCAAAATAAGTCAAAACTGGGCAAAACGGGTCTTCCTGCTTCAGAATATTACTCCTCCTCACTTCAAACGATCGCGGGTGGATTTAAGCACAGAAGTATTGGTTTTAGGGAACTGAATATTCATGAAATCAAGCCACACCTGGATTGACCCATAGGTAATAGTGTTAATAATTATTACAAAATAAAAAAAATATATGTCCCACTCAATACAACTAAGAAACCTAAATAAATACTACAGCCTTTCGTTTTTAATTTCGTGTTCTACATCTGTACGCGCGATTAAACATATAAGGTCCGTAAAGCTACCACGCTAGTTTACTCTCGCATGCGTGTTTCAAACGTACACCTGAATTAACAGGGTAGCCTCTTAACAACCTGTATATGTGCGGCACTCTTGACGGGAAAGGTATATTTGTAAGGATTCAAATTGTACCTATATTAACCAGTTTCTGCATGTGGACACGAACCCGCGTGATTTATTATTATTACTACTACTTTACTTAAACATTAAACTTAAATATTTATAGTTTGGCTCAAAAGAACAGAATCCAATGTAAATATTAAAAAAGGCACATAGTGATGTGTGAAGCTGTCAACGTCAGTTCGTATTTCTGTATTTACTGTCAAATTTATTTACAATTTGCATTTGCAGCTGTAGCTACTCACAATTTTCCATTATCAATCACAATATTGTAAAAATCGTTTTTGAAAATGAGTTGTTTCGAGAATATCACGCTGCCAAGCTGTGTGTGGTTCGAGAGTGGAGAGAAAAGAAATGTTTTATCCTCGATCTTGGCTGGACTCCTTGTAAGTACGGATGAGTGATTCATTCTCATTGTCGCATTTCGAAGTTAGAGTATTCCAATGTTTATAAAGACGCTGCCTTTAAAGATTCAATCAATCTTCAACAAAAATTCAATTATATTAAACATATAATCACTAGTATTATAAAACAAGTAAAACTTGTAAATATGATATGTTGAAAATCATGTTAGTTCCTAGTGACGCGATCCATTTTCAAGAAATCTATATATTGCTACCTGTTTTTCGCGGTTAACGGGCAAAAAATTATAGAAACTTCTATTATTACATATTCTTAATCATTGAACTCGATTTTTTGTTTGTTCAAAATATTGTTATGTTTTTGCTGTTATCTGTAAGTTAAGCTATGATTATAAATGTATGAAGCATATCTTTTATAAAGACTTTATCTTACAGGTCAATAATATACTTATGATCAAATTAAAACAAAATAAATTAGTTCACTTCTTGAGTGAATAAAAAAACCTTCTATGACCATATTATATGGTTATTTTGGGTGATGGAATGCCTCAGAACCTTCTATTTTGTTTATCGCCTAAACCTAGCCATTAAGTACATGGTGTAATTAGAGTCCTATTGCTGGTCAAGGGTCTTCTCTTAAAGTTATAAGGGTTTAAGTCACATTTAGTGTAAAGTGATGACTTTGTGCCAATTAGCTATTGTTACACCTTTTTTGGTTTTTTGACAGAATTGTACATTTATGGTTTGTTACAATTTTTCCTGTATATTAAATTAAATGCAAGTGGTAATACTAATTTAGTTCACACATAACTTCTAAAAATGAGAGGTCTATGGTTAATTGTAGTGCATATTTACAACTTTTAGTTAAACTGTTTAGTTATACTCTAAAAGTATATGGAATGGTATAAAAATCCCCATGAGACCAACAAGATTGGTGTGCTACTAAAATGTAAAAAAAACTAAATAATATTAACAACACTTCAATATGTATTGCCTCAACCTAACATTCGTGATTATTCACAAACAATCACAGACATACAGAATATACAATAACTAGGCAAAACTAGTATAAAGATCAGTAATGACTGAATTTACTTTATGTCCATTAATGTCAACTAAACTGTTTGATCATCGTGCAATCTTAGACGGTCATGTGATTCTAGTGCATTTGTAGGTATTCCTAGGCTTAAGGATTTTAATACTAGCACAAGGGTTAGACTCAAAGCAGGTTTATAGAGATGGAGCAAAATTCAATCATTGCTCCCCCTTGACATCTAGATAATTCTTTACACTTGTTTATGTGCATTTGTAAGACCAAAAAAAGGGCACCAAATTATTGCGCTTTGAGCGACTGTGCCATGAAAATATAATTCAAGTAGGTGTATGAGACAATTGTCCCTATAGTACCGGGACCAGAATAGGGCTACAGTATCCTCTGCCTGTCGTAAGAGGCGACTAAAAGGAGGTTTCCGAAGTTGCGGGCGGAAATAGTGGGCGCTCGAACCTTTCAATCAAGTGCCTCCGGTAAGGACGACATCATGTGTAGTCGTACGCCGTCGTAAACACCTGAAAGCACGGTGAGCGCTAATGCTCACTGGGAAAGAGCCCAAAAGGGGTATCGCCCTTGGCGGACCACTAAATATCAAACCACTTAGCGATCAGCACTTGTATTGAGTATGACTCATCCAATTCCAGTTCTTCACTGGCTGGTGGTTCATCATTGATGCAGCCTCCGTCTACCCGAGAGACCTGCCGGACGCCGCCCACGTGTGCGGCGTAATGGCGACACTGTCTCTTGTCATGATCAACTCTGTTTCAAATGCACAAGTAAGTAATCCAATACATAATAATATAAAACTACAATGAGAATATGAGGAAAGAATATAAATATGCAGTTTTTATATAAAGATGACCCAATACGTTTATGAAAATCACAATATTATCTTTGCATTTTGGCGAGTTTCTTAAAGCATATATTATGGTTATTAGAGCAGGAAAAAGTCACTTTAATTAGTTAAGATTATTAGGAATTATTTTGATACAAATTGCCCAGATTTTGATTTATAACAAATTATTTGGAAGTCCGAATTATTCACACACCACTAATAAAGATTATTGCACTGTAATCAAACTATTAGTTTGTCTATTATGAATCATCTAATTACTAACTATGAACTAAGTTGCAGCCTCCTTTTGAACAATATGATAATGTCCACGCTTTAGTGCAGAATTTAACCATAAAAACTTTCACCACTTTCAAACAATATGTAATGACTTCATTACCAAAATTCCAGGTCCGCGGTGAGACATACACAGGTGGTTGTATGGGCCCGCGTGGTGCTAGACTGTGGCTCTTCCTGGGCTTCGTTGTCGGTTTCGCCTCTCTCATCGCCGCCTGCTGGATTCTCTTTGCTAACTATGTGACTGCAGGTACGATGATTTATTTTTATTTATTTATAACCAAACTTACCACTAACATTACAGGATTTCACCTAATTGGTTAGTGAAGATACATGATTAAACATTACTCATCAATATTATCAATTTAAGGGTTTATGACATAAGAATTACAAATATTACATAATGATTTATTAGAGACATGATATACTAATATTGTAAAAAGATGATCAACATCGTTGTTATGTTATTTAAGCTTTTCTTATTTAAAGAAGTTAAATTGCATAATAATCAGGTAAGTGACCAGTGCTAGCCTCTATAGGCACAGACATTCTAAAGCACAAATAGATCTCATACAGGCTTTCAATCTATTGGATTTTGTCTTCTCTTTTGTATAGATTCTTTATTTAAATATTTTATTAAATATACAACCAGTAGTAAAATGTAATTTTAATGTAGATTTTTTTTTTTAATTTTATTTACTTTTATATTTATCATTTATTTCAGTCAGTCATTACATTTTTAGTATGTATGTATTTAATTAGATTACTTATAATTCCTAAGTATCCAAGAAGGTTAAGATGGCACAAAAATGAATTAGATCTATGATTTTTTTTTTGTAGATAAATATGTAGAAGATATATTACATTTATTTCAATTTTCAGGCAGCAACAAGCATACATGGCCCGGAGTGAGTCTGTTCATGCAAAATGCATTCATATTCGCAGGCTCTTTAGTGTTCAAATTCGGACGCACCGAGGATGTGTGGGGCTAACTCAAGATTTCTCGATTATCTGACCTGCTTGTAATTAATTGGATACTATTTGCATTTCACCGTAAAAAAAAACATATATTATGTCGAACGAATAATTTTTTCGTTTGGAAAGTTGATTTAAAATTGTGTAGGTGTCTAAATTAAAAAAAAACCTGATTATTTGAAAAAAATATGCTTAATGTCTACTTTAAAGTTTAATTTTATATCAGATAATTACTATTTGTAATCTTAAAGTATAAAAATATGGATTAATTTGTTGAAAAATTCATATTTTATTAAGAGACATGATAAAAATAAAACAAAAATAATGTTTCTTTTATATAAAAATTGACAAATTGTAACGGTGAAAATCCATCAAAATTGAAATCAAATCAGTAAACTTATATGATACTTGGAACTCTTTTTGTACTGTCACTGATATATCAGTGATTTTAAAATACTCGGAAATGGGAATTTTTATAAGATTAAAAAAATCACAACTATTCATGTAGATGTGTTTACCCCTAGACGGAATTCCTTAGTTCTCATAGATACCTAAGAAAAACATTCTAAATATTTCATTTATCTTTCTTAGCATTATTTGCTGTGTTAAGTCTAGCTAGTTACATTTTGTTTATAAATCATTAGGGTTAGATTCATTTTTTTATTCATGCTGCGTTCAGTGCTTGCACTCGGTTTTCAACGTGTTTTTTTACGTACTTATTTTAATAACAACCATTACGAGTTGAAATTGTATTATGGCCTTAGTACAACGATCATCATTGTTAGGAAAACATAATAAACGTTTCGATCTTTCGACCTCTTTTGACGAAACGAAATAAACTCATACTAAGGAAATATTTAACAGCCAAAAAATGCATAACACAAGAAAATCGCAAAATAATACTTACCTATATTAAACTTTTCATAAGTAAGAAAGAGGTTTTTTTTATATTAATATTTATATTGACAATACATCTTGCAATTTGCAATCCTCAATATATTGCATGGCAATGATAATTAGAATTGCAAAATGTGTGAAAGATTTAAATAATTGAAGTGTAAGCACTGAACGCCGCCTTTATTTTTTTATGGACAAAACTGATAAATATTGAATGGGCCACCTATAATCATTACATTTTAATATATTGAAAATGTAACACTAAAATTACTAATTTTAAAAATGTGTTTATTTATTATAACTTTAATAGACCAGTCTGCAAAAGATTGTTTTAAAAAGGATGGTTATATTTTCTATCGTGTGTAAGCATGTTTTTCTGGGCGGTGGCCGTGGCCAAGATAGTAACAAAATCGGACAACAGTATGACAAAATTTGGAAAACGCTAACATAGACGATTTTAACAAATTTGGTATAAGATTCGTATTTGTATGTAACACAAGAGTATGTTAAAATAAAAAATAAAAAAAATCTCCTTTATTTAGTTTTAAATTTTATATATGTGTACACATTTAACGTAGCAGATTAAATAATATTCTTCTATTCAATGCGCTTTGACGTATTAACTTCTTTCCTACCACTACCTCGTAGGAAATACCTATCAAAATATTTATACGAAAATAAGGTTTTATCTGCCACGGCAAGCTTGATATCTGTAGAACGAAGCCTGGCTCGCAATTTTGCTAAAGAAAACATGTGACTTGTACGCATAATTTATCGATTTCTCAAAAAGATTAAATTTTGAATTTTTTTCATATTATTGTAGTTGTTACAATATTGTCGGTTTTGTTCATTTAGTCTAAAACATTTATGTTTATTGAACATAGAAATATTTGATGTAATTATAAGTGGTTGTTGATATTTATTTTTATCTAAATTCTTCATTGATTTTTTGATCTGTCGTATCGTTTGAGTTAAGCGATCGACACATCTGGAACTGTTTTATAGTATTATTTTATATTTACTTTCAAAATTTCATGTCAAATTGATACCAGCTGCTGTACACACATACAATAATATTGACAAAATATACGAATATTCATAAATCAATATTACTGATAGCAATATTTTCTTTGTTGGTCAATAATATTATATGAGTGTGGTTTGAGGTTATTTCATTTTTTTTTTCATCAAATCATATGAGAGGTTGTAAAAAAACATTCAAATATTTATTAGGTATAATATAATTATTTACATTAAAATACATATTCTGTAGTTTTTGCAATTATAACTATCAAACAGGATAAATTATTTTGTCAAATTATATAAAACTAAGAGAGTCTAAAAAAATACGAAGGAGAAATAAATAATTATTGCTTTGTATCCTTATTAATTGTAACATTTATTGAAATAAAGATCTTATAGAATAACTATGAGTATTTTTGTGATGAATTTGTATTTAATTAAGTTAACGTTATTTGACTTTAAATAACTTTGGTATACTTGCATACTTAACAATGGTAAGTAATTAAATATGGCACCTGAAGAAAATAGAATATTCATGATATGACCTTTGCACTACGACTTATGGTTTATTTAAATTAACAAAATTCAATTTAAATTACGAAAAAAATATTTTACCATGTATAACGGGTGTCATCGTTAAGTGTGCACAGGCGATTATTACGTAACTATTACAGATATCAACGATTACACCCGGTATAAATACATTGGTATACATTCGATTCAGGTATAAAAGTATTAAAGAGGGCGCCACATTATGAAGATTTTACCTCTGATTTTATCTTTAATTGTATACCATAACTAAGTTAACATAGTATAGTCTATGGTACATTTAACATTTTATGTATACTTATATTTGAAATAAATTATAATTGAATTGAGTGACTCGATATCGATTTGCTTACAATGGACTCGTAATAACAATTCTAATGTTACACCGGAAACCTTAAGTACGTTCACACGATCTTTAAAGCTCGATTATTCGATTATTTTCTTATATAATTATCGATTTGTCCATCGTCATCGACGCATGTTCTAGTGCCGTACCCAACTGGTAAGCAGAGCTGGTTCACGTCGCAGTTACCGTTTCGATTTTGGCAGACGTTGGTGGCAGATGGGCACTGGTCAGGGGCTACTGCTAGCCCAAACAGCCGGGATGTGGTCGAAATCGGCACTTGTCCTCTCACTTGGTTTATGGTGTCGATGTACTCGATTTTTTGCCTGTGAATTTCATAATTATATGTATATTTACAGATTTACGTTGGGGCAAAGATGATATAAAGTTGTAGCCGACAGAATATTTTGCAGGTATGAAAATGTATTAAATTCCAGAGTTACAGACTTGAAGCGGTACTTCGTTAGGTCTTAATTTATGTTTTAATTCAATAAGGGCACGTGGAACGCAGTTGCGTAGCGAGGGGCACATATTGAGGGGCGCCAAAAACAGATTTGGGGGGCGGCAAAAACAGATTTGGCAACCTTATTTTGTCTTTTTTTGGTAGTCAAGCAAGATATTGTCGTTTTTTTGGTCATGAAGTTAGATATTGTTTTTTTGGTCGTCAAGTTAGATATTGTTGTTTTTTTTTATGTCGTCAAAATTTGTATAATGTGTGGCGAGTTCAACTTAGCCCCGGACAGCGTAAGCCCACGCTACGCCACTGATGGAACGAAATAAAGTTTTCTTTCTGAATTATAAAATCACTTGTCTGACGTGGTACGTTGGCGACCTGAATATAAAGTAAACGCTTAACACCTGCAAGGTTAACGCATGAGTTCAGCCAAACGCAACTCGAGACTTAACAGGTCAGGCCGATTTCTGGCCGAAACTGGAACTTCAGCCGAAAACGAAACTTAGGTCGGTAGGTATTAAATCGGCGTTCAGCTGTCCCCCTTTCTTGGTGTCTCGTACCACATCCTGACGGATGAATGAACGGACATCTTCAAGATGAAATCTAATTTAACACAAGCAGATTTTACAGATGTCCACCAAAGGTATCATTAAGCAGGCTCGTTTCAAACTTTAGTAGATTTGATGTTTTGTAAAACTTACGTCCTCCAGTCAGTCCAATAGAATTTATCACCATTGATGGCCAAGCCGAAGGGATACGAGCAGTTGGAGGCTATAATCTCGCTTTGTCGTGTATCGATAGTGACACACCGTATGCTGAACAGCCCAGCGTCTGAGTAGCAAAGCCTATCCCGCGTCCAGTCGATGGCGAGAGAGTTGGGCAGCTTCACATTGAGTTTGTCTAGGAACACGCCGCGTTGAGAGCCGTCCATGTTAGCCCATTCGATCTTCGGGTCCGCTCGGTTCCAGTCGGACCAGAAGATCTTTCTGTAGGCAAAACACGTGCAATAGGTAAATATTTGAAATAGGATGAATATAAACCAATTTATTAATATTAGGTATATGACAACCTAATTGTGAAACGTAATCGTATCGTAATGTATGGAATTCTTATTTAAAATCGTTTGCTGTTATGAAAATAGGATAACGTCATATAGCTATATTGTAGAGACAGACGTATAAGTAAATATAATTGCATTGTTTCTTTTTTGAATTAATTCATATTGAAGTTGTTAATGATTCAGATAATCACTTTCGTATATGTTTAAGGTCATTGTTTTTAAACGAATTATTATCGCTTTAAAAATCAAGTTCAACCTAGCTTGTAAGGATAAATATTCTGAAGAAAATGCTTCTATTGTATAACTTACCCTAATCCAGGGTGGACTGCAATGCCCCTAGGATTCACAATACCGGCCCCGGAGAACAAAACTTTCCGTACTCTGGTGTCCATGTTGGCCACTTCGATTGTGAGCTTCTTAGAGTCGGTCCAGAAGATATTTCTCGCGGCCCAATCTATGGCCAATCCCTCGGGGGATTTCACATCTAGAAAACGTACATCATAATATTATCTTCAAACTTTATCAGTAAAAGTGGATTTTACGCCAAAAACTTGTTTATACCTTGCTTGAACGACTGTAACTTAAGGTTAAAATTTTAAATCCATATCGTTAGTGAAATCGTGAGTTGAGGAGAATAATTAGTCTTTTTAATAGGACTAAAAACTGCCTGTGTCATCACTAGTAGAAATACGAATTTACCACTTACCAGTAGGTAAGAACTGTTCAAATCCGGATCCATCGTACGCGACTCGCTTGATAGTATTACTGACCACGTCTCCCCAGTATATCCTGCCTGTTAGGCAATCTATGTCCACGCCGACAGCTATCTGATTGACGCCACTATTGAGAGGTGTGGCAAAGTCTCTCGGCGTATTCCTGAACGGCACTTTGTATACTGTTGAGCCGTCGCTCGCGACGAGGAAGTTGCCGACCAAACGTGGGTTCAGCTCACAGATACTCCCGTTCCCGTTGTATCCAGAGTTGCACTCGCACTCATATCCGTCCGTCGTTTTGAGACAGGACGCGTGGATGTCGCACATGTAGGGATTCGTCCGGCAATTCACCTGTAAGAATAGTTATGTATTAATATACAGGTGAAGATACCTGGTGAATAAGAAGCATTTGCCGCAAAACCGCCAGTACTCGTAAATACCTTATTACAGAATGCGAGAATACGGTTAAATAAATCTCGTTGAGCGTTCAAATTGAAATTTAAATAAAAGCTGTACCTAATTGAACTATGATGCATTACTTGATGTATTTTTAGAATATACCTACACATTTAAAATAATTATTGTTATGTCGACAAAAGGGTCGTGTTAAAAAACATACTTAACTAAGTCACGTAAGCAACTAGACATTCTTTTATTAATTTAAAATTTCAAGTTCTCTATTTCTTATCCATTTGGGGCATCGATCTGAATAACAAGGTAAAACCTATGAAATACATAAATACCTACTTTATAATATTGATCTTACCAACAACTTACCTCTTCGTTACAAGTGTAACCGTCTCCAACGAATCCCTCTCTACACACACATTGGAACGAGTTGTCCAATCCGCTACGTGTGCACACCGCGTTGGGGTTGCAATCATTGTATACATCACAGGTCCTCCCCTGAGGCGTACACTGAGATATCCCTTCACCCACGTACCCTTCATCGCAGTGGCAATAACTAACAGCATCAGTTTCGTCGTAAAGGCATGAAGCATGTTCAGCGCAAACAGCTCCATTACAAAGTTGGCCGTCAGGAATGCAAGCGTCGTTCTCATCCTTGATGTAACCTTCGATGCACTGACAGACGTACTCCGCGTTAACCGAGTCTGGTCGGCACTCGGCATTGTATTCGCAATCAGAGTTGTTCGTGCAGCTGAAGTTAGGTCTGCAAATGTACCCATCTCCGTGATATCCGGCGTCACATACGCAAATAAGCTCGCCACTCGCGGTATCGATGCAGTGAGCGCTTGGACCACAAGAACAGCTGGGTCCAGTTTTCTCTATACACTCGTAACCGTCGCCTACGTAGCCCTGAGGGCAGACGCAGTGCCCAATTTCTTGGTCCGCTGAAGGGCTGTACGGCTCGGTGATGATTATGGAGCACGCCGCATTTGGTGGGCAATCAGTGTCGGTGTAGCATGTGACTGGAAAATGTAGACTCGTTAATACACTAGTATCATTGTTAAAACATTAAAACAAAAACCGACTGCCTGAAACGAAATTTTTGTTGATAATGATATATTCCAAATTGTCAAGTAAAAGTATTAAAATAGGTCTATTTACTAGCTTTCATTTGATACCCATATTGTCGTAATAGACAAAAAAAACATTTTGACTCTATTTCCAAGAGCCATTTTTAAACATTGTATAGCCTACTATATCACTATACAAACTGAGACGATAAACAAACATACATATGCTTGAAAAACATTACCCTCCTTTTGACGCAGAAATATTACTTGGTAATAATGTTAGTCCCATACGTGCCTACGTAATGCGGTAAATTCGTTTAAAACAAAATTGATAGCTAATTATAAACTTGCATTTTTGCGTCACTTTCTAAATAGTTTCTAAGAATAATCATAAAAAACATGCATACGTATTACACTCGTGCGATTTTTTTGTAAACAATATTTCTCGTTCTGATTTATTTTTAAACTACCTCACAAATATCATTGTGCAGCATTGCAATACAGACTGATTCGAAATCCAGACTAATAAATACAATTTCGTCAACCCATTATTATTTCACTGTCGGCAAAGGCCTCCTGTCAGAATGAGAGGGTTTTTAGGGTGCAGCCCACCGCGCTGGCCAAGTGCGAATTGGTAGGTTGCATACAATTGTGTTTTTTTTATAAGTGCAAAAAATATTTCCCTATAAGAGTTTTATCTATATCTATACTTACTTCCTGTGTCATTAACGTCTGGTATAGGATTTGGGACGTAGTAGCTGTCAAGTCGGCATAATTCATTATTTCTTTCATCTTTGACACTCGAATACCCAGTTGGACACACACAACCATAATAGTCGCATTCAGGAAGAACGAACGTCTCGTTATATTCTGCTTCGGTCACCGGAGCACTTGTTGTGGTTAGGAGAGTAGCTTCTGGCTCGAATGTAGGTTCTGAAACATCTGGATCTGCGACACAAGTGAAACCGTCCCCTAAATAACCTGGTTTACATTCACATTTATAGTAATTCACGTATGGCGAAAACGCACAATATCCATTAGGAGAACAGTTGTCGCAATTATTTTCTGGTGTTTGAACTTGCGTGCACCTTTGTCCATCTCCACTGAAGCCAGCATTGCAAACGCAATAAGCTGCCTCTGCGTAATTCTCTATACATTTCGCATTAGGATCACAATTCATAGTTCTGCATTGAGATATACGTCTGCAACTAAGGCCGTTTCCTTCGAAACCTTGACGGCATATGCACTGGAACCCACCATCGTGGTTGTAACAATCAGCGTTTACATCACAATTATTTGTTCCAGACGCACATTCGTCTATATCGACACAAGTGACGGCATCGTCCACATACACATTTGTAAATCCTGGTTGACAAACACAGTTAAACGATTCGCCACTGACAACACAAGAACTATGAGGCCCGCAAGTTTTACGGCCCTCGACACATGGATTTTCTTGACCAGCGTTGGCAATTTTGTTGCTCATTGCGTATCTTATAATATTTTCTCTCACTTCATATCCCAAATAATTTTTGGTTACTTTCAACATCATGGGTATCGTATCTTCTTCGGAAGATGGAAGGAACCGACACGGATTGTACGAGAATGCTTGTGACACTATTTGTTCATATCTCTGACCGCTGCCTTTGATTGTAAATATACGACTTGATGCACTTTGTATTAGTCCAGGCATTACAATTGCATACTGCTCTTCATACTCGGCTATTTCGACTTTAGCGCCTAGTGGAATCACTGGAATTGTGCCGTTTATGTACGTTTCTATAATAATCTGATCAAATACATCATGACCCATATATTCTTGGGAAATATCTATTTTATCGTTAGTACCAGGGAAGGATACGGTTGCTGTATGATTGAAAACAGATCCTGTTAATTGATAACCATTAAGGGCAGTACCAGATGGTTTAGCGAAAAGCCAACCTACAACTCCACCTAAAACATTTAATAGCAGCAAACTGTTACCAAGATTTGGCGGAGCTTGTGACAGAGCCGTATATGATTTTCCATCAGCCACTACTACATACGCTTGTATGTCTACATCATTAAGATTTATATTATTTATAACTCCACTTAATTTGCCGTGAATTCTCAATGGAACATCATCTTTGACGCATGATTTTCCATTTCCGTAAAAACCGTCGTTACATTGGCAGCAGATACCGGCTTGATAGTCCACACATCTGGCATGCGTATGACACACACTGGGTCCACTTTGCGCACAAGTTTTGCTCTCTTCTGCAATTTCTACTTCAACTTCATTATATTGATCTGGCACAGCAATGTTGCCGTCAGGAGAAATGCGTCCAACACGATATACGTATCTACCAGGCTCTTGAATGTTGGACCACCTGAAATGAATAAAGTATTCTTAAAACTTGATTCTGTAATTCCATAATTAATGTTCCTATTTCCTTAGATCCTATATTATGGCCTCCATATCATAATTATCAGACAAAGTCAGTTTAACACAGTCAGTGTTCTTGTTGAAATATATTTTTGCCATTTAGCTACATACAATTTTCTAAAGAAAAGATTTATATTAGTATCAACTTTTTCAGTAACACTGTTTGAATGGAGACAATACTTACGAAACGACGTTACGGATCTGATGGCTTCCAGAACCTCGCAAGGTAAACAATCTGCCATCTTCAGCGACGAACCCAGCTTGTGCCTTCGCTTCCGGCAAGCCATTTGGCAGCGTGTCTCTATGTATCCACTGGATCTCGCGTTCTGGGTACAAGAACTCAACGAAGGTCTCGGTACCGTTACTAATCACAGCAATCTGGAAACTATTCTTACGTTCCTGATGGCTGTCAGTATACGTTACATCAATCCACGTGGCTATAAAAACACTTTTCGGTTTAAAGTCATAGTAATCGTGGAAATTGTTCTGTACGCTCTCCTCGGCCTTGGCTAATATGTGGGATTCGTTGGTCTCCCTGTACCAAATCGTACCACTCTCAGTGGTATCGATGTTGGAGTAAAACACCGCTATCGATGGGTACGGTAATGGAAACTCCGTATTCATAAACGATGGTATATCAGATCTAAAAGATAGCACGCCATGGTTGTTGACCTGTGAACAAAAGATAAAAATAATTAAATAGTTAAAATGGATACGCGAATATACGCAATTAACATAATTATTAACATGAACTAGTCTGTTCCTAAAATAGCAACTGATATCTGTGACCCTATGGCCGAAGCTTAGCTAAAATGTTGCTTCATTCAATCTGTTCATTCAATTGTTAAATCAACTACCTAACATTACAAATTTGCAAATTTAAAAGTATAATTATAAGCTTATATAATAACATATATTTTTTACCAGACTGCGTCTGAAGAAGGATAATTTTTTTCGAGCGTATGTATTTTTGCATGTATTTATGTTTGTTTGTATGTATGTCCATTTCTTTGGCACGCGCTACAGCCCAAACGGCTTGACAGATTGTAACATATGACACATAATATCAGTTTGGAAAGTGACATAGGCTATATAATTTTAAAAAATGACGCCTGCAAATAGGGAAAGAAGGATGAACGAGGACTTTTTTAATTTTAATATGAGTAGATACCGATAAAAATGTTAAAATAATAGCACGAAATTGATAAATTATATACTTTTGCCGATATATATCGATATTTAAATATAGGCAAAATCAAATAAAAGAACCGTTTAATATGTTACCGCATATAGTGAGTCGGGCACTCACTATATGCGGTAACATATTAATACCTACAACAATAAATTAGTATTTCAAATCATGTTACTAAACTCGAACGCAATTAACTGAGGTACGTGTAAAATCTACACAGAAGAGTAACGTTCTTTACGTAATATTACATACTTAGTAGCTTATCTACAATGATTAGGCAGGCATGACCCGCTAGGTGATAATACGTATCATGTGTTTCACATTTATATAAGTAAAGGTCCCGACTCTTGCCTAACTTGCTGATAACGAGCTCTACTAATTTATAACTGTTTCTTATTAAAATTCGCTCAAGGATGATTGAATGTCATTATTTTTTATGTTATGACATCTTATAAAAAAATCATGGGTTAGGTTAGACAGCAGGTACGGAGGTACAGGTATGGAGGACAGGTATGGAGACAGCTATAAGTAGTTTAGTCAAATGAGAAGTCTAACAGCGGCTGGAAATTGTTTCTTACCATATGCTCAAGAGAATGTAGTATAAATATACTTCGAAATTCGTCGCCAATAAAAAAGCCACAAGGGTTTAAAAAAATATCACCTATGCTTAAAGAAGGATCGGACCTCTAAATTCCTCCTTGTACGGTAATAGTAGGCATTTTAAGGACACTGTCATAAAATCATGATCTACGAGGAAACAAAAGACGCCGATGACATAAAACACATAATTTAGTTAATTGTAATGATTTAATAACTAAAGAGACGATTGCTGCACTTATACACACTCATGATTTTTTTTCTCTCGAGGGGGACACATTAAATAGGTACGCGACGCCGGGTTTTCTACTGCACAAAGCCCTTCCAGTGGCCGTCCTTAGTGTTGTGTGGAGGATTCCGGGATCTCCAACGGAACGCAAACGGAATCCTCCAAGCGCAAAGTCCCTTTCTGGCTCTTTCGCAATGTATCTTCTAGTGTTTACGATGGCATGCGACCAACATGCCACCGTCCATCCCGGGGTCCCTTTGTTGATCGGTTCGAGCTTCCACTCTTGCCACCCGCAACCCCAGTAACCCTCATTTAGACAGCCTCTTACGACAGGCAGGTGATACCGTAACCCTTTTCTGGTCACGGTTCTCCAGGGACAAAACACTCAGGACTAGTAAGTGGTTGCCATGAACACAAACAGACACAAACACCGACACCACAGTCCACTTATTTATTTCACTAATGCACTCCTAATTGTAATTTTGAAGAAGCAGAGAATTTTAAATAGATCCATGACCACGTGTGAAAGTGCAATAATTGTTACCAAAGGAAATAGCCCTAAGTAATATTATCTCAGTACATGTTACGCGAAACTTAGCTGAAAGTTATTCAAATTGTGGATTATTAACACAAAACTATTGGAGCGCAGCAAAAAATAAGCAGAGAATATCTCGAAAAATTTAGGAAGAGAGCCAATAAAATGCTATCTACACCAATCGTGACTGCAGATAATATTTTCGGGATTCTCTTTCGGTTTGCTAAGATATATGGGATTATAAACAGCAGTCAGTGACCGCTGCCATCCTCCTCCCACGCGCTTCCGTTGCGACTGTGCACCCGAATCTTATCGGTATTGCGAATAATTGCAATTGTTACAGTACTGTGCATTGTACATTTTATCGAAATTATCTTCAGAAGCCTTGGGTATCGTCAACAATACTGTTCATAGGTCTCCTTTCAATGCTATGCAATGCTAAATTAGGTCAAACTTCACTACAAATAAAATATTGCATATTTTACATTACGTTACGTTTTTATGTAATTTATCACAGTGCTAAGTGCAGCAAACATCACGTCTTTTAGAAAGAATACGGAAACCTTTTTATTATCACATTGAAATAGCAAACGAACATGCAGTCCAAATGATGGTAAGTAGCCACTGCCGCCCATGGACATCTGTAAGCAACTTCATATAGAAAATTGGTTCTATCTGAAGTCGATCACAGATGCGTTACTACTCCCGAGCACTGAGATGGTCGCCTCATAGATAAGTGAGCGGGCAACCTCACACTTTCTCGGAACGCAAGAACTGCTTCAAGCTAGAAATAGCTGTGGCGGTGGTACCTCCCCCGTCTACCACCTTTCTTCTAGGTTCTACCACCTTCAAAGGTGCTTACTTAGATAACTCTAGGGCTTATACATTTTCTCACGATTGCATCCTTAAAGTTATAAGTCGGATCAATCTACAAATGAGTAAGACCTAGAGCATATTCCACGCCTCTCTAGAAGAATTTGGTCAATATCAATGTTGATTGTTAATAAAAAGATTTGAAAACTGACATAACGTAATAACTCGGAACGACGGCATAAAATGCATTTTGAAGCAACTCAATCACAATCACCACTCTATCTTCGACCACTCCATCGTAAGGATTTCATCACTAAACAATGTTAATTTGTTTCTATTATATACACCTACCTACTTTTATTTCAAATTGTTTGCCAGGACCTAGGTAGGAAATCAAGAGACTCAAAATCGACAGACTCGAATGAGTACTAAATTTTCCGAAAAAAAATGATGTAGGATCTAACGATCCAAAAAAATCTGCGAATCAATTAGTTTAAATACTTTTTTGATTTGAGTAAATACTGGTAATTTTACTTCATGTTTATGAACCAAGGAGTGACAAGCACGTTGTTTTGTAGACAATTAATAAATATTGTTAATTTAAGTGTTATCTTGTTTAGTTGCAGTGTTGCGGTTGATCATTAAATTAGCTCAATTCAATAAAACACTTGAGCCAAGTCATTGAACTATTAGGTACTAGTCATTGTCATAGAAATAATATTCTTCCTTTTTCCTTTTTATCTGTTGTTTCAGTTCTTTCAAAATTTAGTTTCGTTAAGTTGAAATTGTTTCAAAATGTGGTTGAAAACTTGAAATTAATTTAACTTTTTCAAATACTATATTAATAACTTAGGTCAAGGAGTTATTATTATATGATAATGCCAAATAGGATATGAACGTAGACTACATTAAAGAAAAGTAGCTGACAATAGTATTCGTAGGTTTAGACGATGATCAACGTTGAATCATACACAAGTAGGTACTAGCCCAATTCTGGCTTTTAAAATAAAATAAAAAGGCTTAGGTCCTATCACTACATTGTTAACCACACACGATTAAGTATATTATAAGAAAGTCACAACCAAGTAGATTAGACACGATATTCTTTTTATGATTACAGTAAGTGATAACGTGTTTTGCCGGAAATTTTGCCTTTATACCAATTTTCTAATATGAAAGGTTGCAATCTTGCGATTTAACTATCATTGTTCTCCAGGTTTTATTGTTACCACTTTATATTATTACCAACCGATACACAAAGAATCCATGTACCTATTTAGTGCAAGTTCGGATAAAAAATATTAAGAAAAACTACTCACAAAAATAGACTCGTAAGATTCGCCGTAAAACACGATAGGCACGCTCAGAGGCAGCTCGGGGGAGGCCTGGTCGGGGCCTCGCGGCAGCTGCTGGCCAATGCCGTACGGGTAGAACTGATCGTGCGTCACTGCGCACGCGCATGTGACCAGCGCGAGCAAGCCCACGAGCGTCCACATGGCACCAACTCCGGAACACTACTACACTGTGTATACGCACCCGGTTGTACCGACTACTGACTACCGGGACGTGGCCACAGACAACTTTACTTCCAGAGATGTGTTGTGTCAAAAATGGAAAGAAATTTAAACTCATCCTTGAAAAAAAATTTAATACAATACTAAAACTTGAAGAATTGCATCTTTTTTTAATTGAAGACGTTTGCTCTTTATTAAGATTATAATTAATATTGCTAATGACTACTTGCAAAGTTTTAGAAGCTTCGATAACGGTTGGCTTACTCGTATATGAAGCAATTTTTCTATATAGTATTTTTTGTAGAGAAAAATCAAATAAACTAGACTATTCTTAACATAACATTTTCCTCTGTAATATAAAAATAATAGTATTCTGTACTTATGTATACCCAATATTTAAATAGTTATGTACCACCTATATAAATGGCTGATATCCAATATGTTCAAAAACCTTTAACTGTCTTAATAATCTTGTCAAGCGGTAGAAGTCAAGTATCATAGACTGAATTATAGATAGATAATAGATGCAAAAAATAACCATTCTATATTGTATTGGAACATCATTATTTCCACCTAAAGTAAAATTAGATATAACACTCCCGATGAGAATGACGTAAAGTTATTAGTGACTAACAAACCTCTTCGATCAAAAGTAAAGTCATAACAGTTTATAAATCATCTATTAACTATTCAGAAATAAAAGGAAATCAATTGCTATCACGCTATTAAAATGCACTACTGATTTTATACTATAAAGTGTTACTTAGTAGAATCATTAATAAGACTTTTCGAGGAATGATAATAATTCGTTAATGTATTTGTTTACAAGAGATTTACTATTGTTTACTTTGAATACTCCTGTTAACGCTTCTCTAATTAATTTCTGTTTTTATGTAGATAGTAAAATAAATACATTATTAACAAAAAAAAAACGCATGAGAAAATAAAATAAAGTTTTTTGTTTATGTATTATTTAGTTTATTATTTTGTATTTTACTAACAATAAAATACCTACTATGAAAATAGTAATATCTTCTTATCGTTGTTCAATAAGATATAACAAAAAAAACCTTCTCTGAATGTTCTCTTACTCTGAAAAGTAACATTAAAAAATCACTTCAGTATTATTTTTGCTATTTTCAACCAACCTCTTTGCGCAACTAACCTATACTTAAGCAGCGCGGGTTATAAAATCGCATCAGAAATAACTGAGAACTACGAAATGCATGGAAAGAGGAGTTGTTTTATGGTTAAGTAAATATAAAACTGGGTTAACAACCAGTAAATACAAACCAAAACCGATTGACACATCCAGCGCATGGTGTTTTTATTGTGCTGTAACTTTTACGGGTTACGAAAAAGGATTCGTATGGTTCGTATATCGTAACTGTTGCAACACCCTAAATATAAAGGGTTTTTGTAATAAATAAAAATAATAATCTTTATTCATTCAATTTTTGTGTTACAATGTAATGCAAACTACATAAGATTAAAAGGACGGCAAAAATTTAATAGGTAGGTACCTATGCCGGTTAAGGCTTCCAAATGAATGGCACTCACATGTTCGTTAGTATCTCGCTGGTATGCGAGAATAGTGGCGGTAGATGTTCACAACATCATCCATCTGTCGTTTGAGTGTAAAAATCGCAAAGTGAAAAATTGAGATAATATTAGCCCTTCTTATTCTTCCAAGACAAACTTATTTTTATATGAAGTAGCAAACGAGCAAGCATCCCACCTGATACTAAGTAACTGCCGCCCATGGACATTTGTAAGTAACTACACATAAAAGAGGGGTTCTATATGAAGTCGACCACAGATGCGTTGCTACTCCCGAGGACTGAGACGGTCGCCTCATATAAAAGCGAGCCGGCAACCACCCTTCCACAGAAACGCAAAAACTGCTTCACGCTAGAAATAGGTGTGGCGTAGATACTTCCCCGGTCGAACTACATTGGTTCTACCACCTGGCAAATATATGGTAGGTATATGAAACACATATATATATGCAACTAAACCGATGTTGTTTGTAGCTGTTCACAACATCATCCATCTCACGTTTAATTGTAAATAATCGCAAACTCTGATAAATTCAGATAATGTAAACCCCTCTTCTCCTCCCAATGCAAACTCTCCCAGTAAGCGAGCTTACAAACTATCTGACGGTAACTACCGCATATTGACATTTGAAATCAACTCCATATAAAAAAAGAATTCTACGACATACCAATCACAGATCAGTTGTTGTCTCATATGTAAGCTGGTACGCTAATAGTTATACTAAATGTTATGGTGTATAATTTTCGTTAAAGAAATTAAACTAAATATCATTATTTAGCATAGGCCAGTAGGCCTACGGGAGCACTATCAAACTATTACTTACAGTTTTTTTCTAGCACTACCACCACATCGAAAAACAACGCTCAACTAAGTTGTTCGTTCTGTGTAGGCATAACTTGCTTTTTTAACCATCTTGTTCTTTACTTTCTTGCAATAAATGCTAGATGCAGGATTTATTAGACTTAAGTAAAGGCTTGTTTCGCAAGTTACAACCACACTTTGACATATACTGTTTAGTAGTAAATAACAATTCCTGTGCTCAAAGCCCTAAGCTAACATTCTCCATAATACCATGCAAGCACCCGAATCCAAAAAAAAATCATTCAGGTGTCTAGACCGTGTCTAATACGGGTTACTACAACGTAACTGGTACATAATTATTTTAAAATTTATAATATTATAAATTTAAAAAATAATATTTAAAATATTATAAATCTTTAATTTTCCTTAAAACATGTTGAATAAATACAATTGGAAGTCGAAATAAACATAAAACATTATTTGTTTATTACGATGCGTGCATTGTATTGTAATTAAAAATAATATAATTTTACTCAAAACATGTTGTTTAATTAAATTCAATTAAATATACATATATGTAGGTTGGAAGTCGAAATAAACAAAAACATTTTTTTCATTAACATGCGTGCATTAAATAGTAATTATATTACTTTATCTGCATTGTTATAATTCTGTTTGTTTATCCTCATTGCAAGCGCACTATTAGTTAATTGTAAACGTAAACAAGCTTATTAGGGTCTGGGTCTTAAACATATTAATGAGGACAATTCATAATTATAAACCTAGCTACTAATAGTCGAGCTGTACTAATTAGCAAATGTGGAATAAGGATTTGTTTGATACGGATATTATATATACGGATAGAGAAAGAATGCAGCCCTGGCTAAATGAATGATGGACGCTTAAACATGAATATAATTTTACAAACTTGAAAAATAACCTCACCACTCGCTATCTCATTGTAAGAAGAGATTCGGAAGTTTATTTAAACAACAGTGATCTTGGACCTGTAGAGACAACACTGATAAATAAATTTCAAGCGCAAAAATATCCGTTGTTTTATTCAAAGTGTTTACCGGGTCACTGACCGCGCCAGGGTTGCTATTTGATCGAGATTATCTTACTAATATTAAAGCAAAAGTTTGTAAATGTATGGATATTTGTTCCTTAATCAACCGTAACCGTTCGGCCACGCGGGTCGACAAAGAGTGATTGCAATGCCAGGAATTTCACAGACGTAAGTCTGTGAAATTCATTTTGGTTTAGTTAAAGTTTAGTAGGTATATATCTACTTAGATCATGTCGATAATTGAAATCGAACTTAAACATCAGAATAACACAGACCAAATCTAATGATACGTATTTATACCTATTTGTGGTCTCCACAGGCAACACCAAGCCTTCTGCCTAATAACAGCATTTTTTTTTTTTGCTGTAGTCTGAAAGCACGTGGTAAAAGAGAAATAGTTATCCGAGGCGTAAGAACTTACTACTCTAGGCTAGCAACGTATCTGTTGCCAACCTCACGCAAGTTTCTAACATTCAACCTTATATATCTCTCTTTTTTGATATAAGAATGACGTAAGAACCGTGCATGCAGCCCACATGATGGTAACTAGTTACTGCCACGAATGGACACCTGTGAGCAACTTCATAAAGAACAGGGGTCTATTTGAAGTCGATCACAGATGCGTTGCTGCTCCCGAGGATTAAGATGGTCGCCTCATATAAGTGAGCCGGCAATCAAACCCTTCCACCGAAACGCACGTACTGCTTCACGCTAGAAAAATGTAGGTGTGGCGGTGGGACTTTCCCCGTCGAAATACATTTGGTTTACCACCTGGAAAAAATGTTTATTATCTGTTGGTTGATTTAGGAAGT
>DWNE01000983.1:0-24194 GCA_018249875.1 Cecropterus toxeus | reverse complement strand
ATGGACCTATTCAGATGAATGAATGAATAAATATTAAACTTCTGTTACGTGCACCCATCAATGAATTTTTGGAACCGTTCAGAAGGAAATCGGATGACAGAACTGTTCAATTGAATCTGTTTCGGATACGGTTAAAGTTTCGAATCAGTATTAATTGTCAATCACTGATTGAATGCTGTTCATTTTTCATGAATTGTTTGTTTTAAAAATTGTGACGATAAGTGCCCGAAGTTTAATCTAATCTACGGATTTCGTGTCGTTCTTAAAAAAGTGCGTCTTAAAATTATGGTGGTAGTGCCACTTAAGTCAAACAACGAGTTCTATCACTTTTACTTTACTATTAGATAAATAAAACGGTTTATTCATTAAATATTGATAGTCCTCAGCAACAGATTGCATGTTTGAATATATAAATAAAGAACACGTGAATTTATTTACAAAAGAGCGAAGACTGTCTGTGTCAGAATCTGAATTATTCACAACCAAAGATGAATTCACAGTTTTAATAAAACCTACAGCTTGTTTGAGAAAGCACCGAGATTTGCTCGCAAACAAATCTTGTTATTTTTCTTCACTAACTAGTTCAGCTTAACATTTTTTGACCTACAAATCGATCCAATTACTAAACTCCGGGTTACTTAGCCAAGTATTTATTGTTTTCATGCTCGCCGTTGGATTTTCTACCGTAGTTTTTAATCCACCGTTTATTCATACTAACGCCTCCCCGTTGGTTCTTAGCCGGAATAAATCCGGAAAGTTTGAGAGATTCCATTAATATTTCAACGACTCAAGTGAAAATATATCACAAATATTGAACTGAAAATTCCAATTCGCGGTTCTATCAATTTCATAAGAGGTCGGTATCAAAGACGCGTATTTCAAGATTTCGTATCTCGGAAACGGAGCGTCTGATATATCGTGCCTTTTTAGGAAATTGTTTTGATGGGGCTTCTTAATCAGATGAATTAGATGGCTTATAAGATCGAGATCTGACAAGTAATGTTATATGACGTACTACACTATCTGATAACGCAATAGGGTGTTTTTTTCAAAATGAATATATTCGGTTTGCTATCGAAAATCTAATTATGCTGTGTAAGTTTTTATCGAAACTGGTCTCGTTAACTCTTTTTAATATTTGTACGAGGTAAACCTTGCAGTTTTTGATTCGGTCATCTACGTACATATTAAATATCCATCTTATATATATATCTTATATAAAAGTTAAAAAATATTTTCAGAATTATTAGAGATTTTTTATAAACTTTGAAATAGTCGAAATTTGTTGTCCACGATGATTTATGACTGTAAACGGAACAATTCATACATTTATACTAGAACAATATTTATAGGAAGCCACCCTGCAGCTTTCCTTGCATATATTCGAATATGTGTCAGATATAAAGATAACAGATTCAGTAAAATTCTTACGGGCATTCAAATTTATTGTACTGGCTCTGAACCAGAATGATCTCAGACTTAGAGAGCCAAAAACAATAATGTTTATTACTGCCACGGAGATTAAAAAATCGCAGGCAAACGCTTTTACTAGCAGTTTGCCAATTTTGAGGTCAATCTGTTGATAAGATAAAAAAAAATACAAAAAGAAATATACGTGACGAATAGATAACCTCTGTTCCTTTGGGAAGTCCTTTGGGAAGTCGGTTAAAAATAGATATTTAGATAGATTTTTATATATACTTATGTTACGTTTTTGTAATACAATATAAAGTGGTTGAAGCCGATTAGAATTGAAATACTTTTAGTAACAGTTTACTAATCTTAATGCCCATCCATTGATGCCAACAATTATGTTTTGCTAGTTTTTAATTAAATTAAAGTCATTATAAACTATTAAGAAGTTTATAATACGTCTATTAATATAAAACGATGGACTCGAAGGCGATGATAATGAAAATATAATATGGATGCTATTATATTAAGAATATTATTAATGTAACACTATCAGGAATGATATTCAAAATACGATAAATATGCTTACAACTATCTTTATTCGATAATTATAAAGAACGTTTAAAATAATTATCAAACAGTCACGCTTTACAAAATGAAAAATGAATTTATTAGTCCTTACCAAAAATATCACTCTAATATTATGAAGGGAAAAATTTATGAAGATGAATCAATATTTGTTGCTTTTTCACGCAAAAATCACTGTTTGGGTTGGGTTTGACAGATACAATGGAATTTTTAACACAGATAGTTTGACACTAAGATAGACGTGACCAAAACGGCCGTTGCCACGGGAATAAGCTACTTTAAACTAAAACTGACTAAAACGGAGTTCATAATCAAAGAGCTAATAACACTCACCAGACAGCGAAGTGTGAAAGAATGGAAGAGCATCTCAAACGGACTGATGACTTCTTTGAGCATGGCTTTCAATCACAGCGTGCGACGAGATTTTAATGGAAATGAAATGTCAAACGAATAGACGGAACGTTTGGTGTTGAATAGCCTTCGGATGTTCGTAATATACTTTAGAACTGAAACAAGGTTGCGATACAAACATTTTAGAGTCTTTAAGCAAAAAATATTATGGAATCAATGAATTCAATTGATAAAACTGATCTATTTAATTTAACGCTTTTTGGAGTTTGTGCCAAAATCGTCATATAAAAGTTCAAATTTATATATTTTTGTTATGGTCCATTTTACAACTTATATTTAATATCCCTATTGTTTTAATAAATATTGTCCATTCTTCCTCCTTTTTTCTGTTCATAAGCGCAATATTTCAAAATTAGATAGCGGTGATTCCAATGATATGTCGTTAAAGAAGTGGACATACCTACATACATACGCTCGAAAAACCTTACTCTGCTTTTGACGCACTCGGGTAAAAAATATACTAAACCTTACGTTAAAGAAGTGCGAAATATATAGAAGTGTGTAAGAGACATATATTTATACTCAAATACTACGATTATTTGTGTGTGAACATTATTGTATTCACTCTATTTATTATATTTATACTTTATTAGAGGTATAATCTTTGTACGTTCTAGTTATATTCATGAAAATCAACACTTTCAGAAATTCAATATTTTATAAAATATGTCGCACCAATTCTCTTTTATTTAATTTTATAAAACTTGCAAAATGGAGCGTGCGTTGAAGAGAAATTAACCGTTTATCATTTTGCACGCGAGTGTACACTGTACAGCCGTTGACCGCGGCTCTCATAAAATGTCATCGACGAGTGTCACGAAATGTACCGCAGATTAGGTCCGCACTATGTCGACGGGTAATTGAATTTCTGCTTATGAACACGAGTGTACCGTGTAACAGGTGTTAATAGTAACAATAATATGAAATTATTATTTATAATTAGTGTAGTAATATCAAATATTGGCCATCAAGTTGTTTTTAATTTATGGTTGTAGTAAGATTTTAGGGATTCTACATTAAAGTATGTAAGGTGAAAAATGTTTTTTTTTTGTTTTTGAAGGGGAAACCTTCAAAAGGTATCCGATGCCGTGGGAGTGACGCTGGATTAAGTGGGATTTTTAACGTACTAAACCCTCTTTCCCCCCATCATCAGCGTGTTTGGAGGGCTCCGGGATCTCCAACGGAACGTAACCGGAGTCTTTCAAGCGCGATGCTTCTTGCGGGTTCTTTTCCGACGAGTGTTAGCTCTCACCGTATCTTCTGGTATATACGACAAGATTTGATTACACATGCCACCGTCCTTGCCGGGGTCGTTTGGCTGAACGGTTCGAGCTCCACTCTTGCCGCCTGAAACACCAAAAGCCTCCTTTTAGTCGCCTCTTACCACAGGCAGAGGATACTGTAGCCGTATTCTGGTCCCGATGATACAAGGATGGAGGTGATTAGACCGGTAACAAACGTTTGTCACGTTAGTTAAGTAAGTAAGCAAATATTACAATAACCATTGGCATTTATGAATATCTGAAAACAACAGTTGTGGTAAATAGTGTAGGACTATGTGTATATCGTTCAAGAGCGCATCACACACTCAATCAGGTGAATTGCATTTCCTAAGAGTTAGGTATGAATGTTGTATCTAAGTAAGACTTACTCACCGGAATATAGATCGGCTATTACATATTTATGTATATTGTACAGGCAGGTATTATAAGGGAAAAGAAAAAAATCAGAGAGTTTGTAACATAAAGTTTAACAATGTAAAAAAATATGATTGATGCATCAAATAGAGTAGCTGTTAATATACAAGTACAGTCGCGCTGACCGCTTCTTATGGACCGTGATGGAAATGTCACGAAATGCAATGCGGGTTAGTTCCGCGCCAAAATGTCGACGTGTAATTGAATTTCTGATTGCGCGATGCACCCGAGTGTACAGCGTAACAGGTGTCAATAGTGACGTAGGTACAGGTGAGCGGAACGTCGTCAAATATGTATACAGTTGGTAGGGTTGCCAATATGCCGCTGGAGGCGGGATATCCCGGTTTTAGAGGATTTCGGCGTTCTACGGCGTTCTTGTCTCGTTTTATGGTAAGCGTACTAAAAAGAAGGCCATTGTCTGTTTGTAAGTGTTTGATATCATTCATTTCTTATTATGTTGGTTTTGTTTTAACTTGTAAATTATTAGATCACGGTCTGGTTATAGTTTTGTTGATAATAGTGTTTTTATCAGTTTTAAGTTACAGTATAAGTTTTTAGTTTTCAGTTTTGAGTTTTTAATTACAGTTTGCAATATAATTTTCAGTCTTATGCTTCAGTTTCAGATTGTAATTCAGTTCTTAATATTCAGGTTTTTTAACAATAGTAAAAAAAAACTTGGTAAAAACTTCTTTACCACCTGCAATAGAATGTTTCCATTGTTACTAAAATTGTCATCTATTTACCTCTACTGGGCCCCACTCTTTTCATCCCATCCAGCATTTCGAAAATCCATCTCTACATCTCAAGGTTGGCGAGCATAGCATAGTCCCATGAAACTCGTAGAATATGATACTTGTTTACTTATCAGATCGATATTGATATTATGTTGGTAAGCTGCAATGTACTGCGGCCTATGAACGGTAAACATGCCATTTTTAAATCTATGCGCATTTTCATGAAGTTGAAATGTTAAAATGTGTTAGTCAACATTTGCCAGGTGTTAAAACCAATGTAGTTCGACCGGGGAAGTACCACCGCCGCACCTATTTCTAGCGTGAAGCAGTTGGTGCGTTTCGATGGGAGGGTGTGGTTGCCGGCTTACTTTTATATGAGGCGACCATCTTAGTCCTCGGGAGTAGCAACGCATCTGTGGTCGACATCATATAGAACGCCTGTTCTATATGATGTCGACCACAGAGGTTGAGGTTGCTTACATTTGTCCATGGGCGGCAGTAACCATTTACCATCAGGTAGGCTGTTTGCTCGTTTGCTACTTCATATTATTAAAAAAAAAGTCAATTGAATGAATAAAATAATGAATGAATGTTATAATAACTTTGGGATCATATAAATGAAATTAATAAAAAAAAATATAATTTCCATCCGAACAAAATATCGTCCACGTCATCATTTTAGTTCGTCATTATAATAATGTTGTAAACTAACTTAATAAGTACGTAACAAAGTTTTCGTTACTTTTCTTAACTTATTTTTTTTTTTCGTTTTTAGTCAGATAATAAGAAACAAAGTAACAAAGGCTTTTTGCTTACAAATACTGAAATTACTTAAAGTACATTAAAAAATATAGGATAAAAAGAGAAGAAAGAACACAGATTACTCTCAATCAGAATCTCTTACTCCATTGATTCCTTTGAACGAAGCGTTCAAGTTTAAACGGATGAAATTGACAGGTATTATCTATCTGGCGCTTTAGAAAACTGATTATACGAACTGGAAACTAGCCTTTTTTACATGTACATGCTTTATAATTTAGCCTTTAATCAATTTGTACAATTATTTAAAATTCACTTTAGATATATCAGATAGAACCCTTGCTCTATATGAAGTTGCTAACTAGTATCGTCGCTAGTACATAAGGCCGTTGATAGATCCGTCTCAACCACCCTTTCACCGAAATGAAAGAGATACATGAGATGTATCTCTTTCATTTCGGTGATGTGGATATGTAATACCTCCCTGGTCGAACCATACTTATTCCATGTTTCTATCTTTGATTATACAAAATCACTGATCTTGTGTGCATGAAATTTCTACTTCTTTTTACATCTAGGGTATTTACTTTTTACTTAATCTTAGATAGAATAGATAAAAATAGTAGTTGCAAAATACTTATAATTATAAGGATAAATACTCACTGCCTTCAAAACCGCCATCACTACTCAATAAAAATATATATACTTGTGGTTTTCTTCAATAATTGAATCCTAGAATCTGATTCTACATCGTGAAAGTAAAATTAAATACCAACGACTGAAAATAAAATCATGAACGCCGTAAAACGTACGAAGGCAGCAACAAGCAAAAAAGAAATAATTCCAGCATGGTTCAATCAGAATCTTGTACCCCATTGAGTCTATTGAACGAAGCGTTTAAATTATTCGATCGACAGGTATTATCTAAGTAGCACCCTCGGAGACCGTTTTGAATGGTTAGTAGTTGATGATTGCTTAAAGCGATTCTTTTGTATGCGCGTAAGAGTAGGTCAGAATTAATTCGCATTCAGCAACCTGCCTAGCTTGAATCTCTTTCTGCAACAAAAGTTTGGAGTATGTTCGGCTTTTATAGTGAGAAAGAAAAAGTGTATTCCGTTATCGTAGATAAATTGACTATAAAATAAAAGTATTAACTGTAAATAGTAATCATACAATTGTTTTCTTCCTCTTATCAAAATATTTCTGTTATGGCAGAAATAAGTGTCGCGGTGGTACTTCGGCAGTCGAACCATAAGGATTCACAACTTTTAAATAACACGTCTTACTAATCACATCAGACGGTTTACTATAACGTGTGTAAAACTTAACGGTTGCCGCTTTTTCTTAGCCATTGTGGATAGGATTGATTGCCTTGAACCTATCATTTAATCTATCATTATCGATATCATCATTATTATCATGTTTATTACCATCGTTAATTACTGTTAATTGCTACTTATTAACGACTAGATTTATGAGTAGAGCGAGACCTTTGACTGTGGCTAAAATAAATATAATTGTCTCTAACTCATAATAAAATATACAATAAATTCTTCTTATCCCTATATATGAATGTCTTAAGAAATTAATGTGTCAAATACCCTAAGCCAAAAATAATGTCTCAATATAGGTACGTCTATTTATAATATGTAGGAGCATGTACATAGTATTTCTTACTTTGATCCTTCTCAATATGAAGAAGAAGTTCTAATGATTATTATTATTAATTCTCAATTTTATTACATTTCTCATTTGTTTAAAGGGTTTAAAGCTTTCAGCAATAATAATGATACAAACCTAATATTCCCCTCCTGTATAAACCCCACATAAAGCCTTCCATAACCATTTCAAAGACCCTTATCGTCACATAACTCTCTAGTTTAATATGTTCTGTTAGTTCTGTTTGTTTTTTATCATTAATCTCGTTTAAACTACTGTCTCCACGCTAGACATTCTTAAACTCATTGAGGGCCGACTAACTTTCGACTTGGACGCAATAAAAGTAATAAATACTCAGGGTTGTCTACTACTCCCAATTTTTTGTGTTATTTGAAAAAAAATATTTTTTTTTATGAATTCCAAAAATACTCATCTGGGAGGTAAATTGAACTTAGTATAATAGTTAACTTCAGAAACAGAGAACTATGTTACCACTACTATTTAAGGAATAACTGTAACAATTTTTGCAGCTATTAATAAAGTGAATAATAAAGAGTAGCAAAAGTTCCACAGAATATATAAAATATTATTAACATATTTCTCGCTTAGTTCGTATAAATTTGTAAAGGTACATTTAAAATTTAGCCAGATTTATTTCGCTCTCTAATAAACGAATATTTTAGTTGCATAATGTTTTGCATTTTTAAATTACAATATTCTAAAACCTTCCTTTCGGAACCTGACCAAAACATCTTGCCAAAAATGCAATCTCTTAAGTTGTCTTCCCACAAAACAGATAGATGCTTTAAATTTATGAACTTCATATGTAATACGTACTATACTAGCTGTTCTACATGAACCCGCTTCCGTAGAATCTAAACCATGAAGTGTAATATATATAGTGTTTATGTAATATATAAGAATATCTTAATTTATTACATTACAAACCGACTAAATTTTGTGTTATAGATAAAATGTCTATATTTAGATTTAGATTCACATCTTGATTCTAAACACATTTTCAATGCACATAAGTATTCTGTATTAATTTTACAATATGTACTATCGATTCTCTAATCCGTTATATAATATTCGTCGTATAATCGACTGCAGGATTAACGGTTATTACAATATCAACTTGACTATTAATTAATGGATTAACTACATGGACCGATCCGAGTGTCATTAAATTGATAGCGTTCCGGTCGTATAGATTAATCTTTTCCGAACATGTATAATGGCGCTATGTTAAGTAGGATAGTAGATTTCTGGACATTGCTTCATTAATCCTTTTTTTATATATCGCTCTAGATTTGTGTTAATATTTTGAAGACAAAATTTTAGATGTGAAACATCAATAGGTGCAGTTAAATCTGATTTTTGGCGTGGCGATGCTTGCCTTTATATATTTTTGCTATTTTTTTGTAGTGTTTCTTGTTGTATCTCTATTCATGGATATCTTAAGAGGTTAAGATTAAGTTTTATTCGCTGCTGTGTCTTCATTGGAAGCATGTCTAAGGATAGTATCCTTACAAGAGATATTGCAATTTAGTCCTCAGGGATCGATACGAATTTGTGTCAATCTCGGATAAGAACTTATCTGGAGTTAATCACAAATATCAATGGACGCCATTGGTTTTACCATCAGGACGGCAACCTCGCTTGCTTCTTCTGGATTTTAGAAAAAAGGGGATTAATGTATTAATTCAAAGATATGTGGCGGCATTTTCAGAAGTTATTAATCAGTTGCATTTAACAAAACCACGGATAGTTGTGAAGACGGCAACGCACATCAGCTCATTACTCATTCTTCAGCAGCAGTATCTTAAGTGCTTGAATGATCGGAGTTATTCTTAAGTAGGTTTACCTTTAGTTTCACGATAATAATGCATCATATTGTTAGTTTATCTTCTGCAGTTGCAATTTGCAGTTGCAGGATGCAATTACCTTAAAAAAAAAAATAGTTTTTTGATGAGATAATAATTGTATATTAAAACGTACGTATTTGTCAACAATTGATGTTATTTTGATGTCACACTACATCATAAACCCATGAAACTGTTCCTCAATTTGAGAACTTAAAGTGTAGTATCTAATTTCGTTTACAATTAAAAAATATATAATTCAAAATCCTTGGATGCATTAGAATATTAAATATATTTTAGATATTTAGAATAAAAATAATATACAAAATTATAATATTGGTTTAACGAGCCAACGTTCAAAATGTTAAAAGGCAACAAAATACTGCCATAATTTACGTGGCCGCGTTATATAGCTGCACGTCGTCATTACATCGTAACAAAAATCTGGTACGCTGTCACTATTTACAACAAATTATTACGTTAACAGCGAGTTAATGAAAAACCACAATAACTACAATAAAGCACACGTGCCGAGTGGCAACCCTGCCGGGCGGCCATTACATAAATAATGCCTCCATGTTTATTGCAGCCATTTTGAAGACAAATGGATAGTTATTACGGCGCACTCCGTTTTACATTCGCTTCTCGCGTTGAAAATTAAAATATTGTGTATTACTTATTTTGTACGTAGTTTTACTGCGTGAGAGTCGATTCAGAGGCTGTTACGGATGCTGCACACAGTTTATACCCTTCAGTTTTTCCTCCCTTTTTCAATTGAGGGTGGTTTATGAGTTTTTGCTCGCCTCGTTATTTTACATTCCGTAGTAATGAATGGACTTCCCGTACTAAATTCTCACGGACCACTAAACAGTGCGGGAGTGCGTTAATATTTTTCAGTATGTGAAAATGGTTCTTATATCTCCCGCGTATGGTTTGAGGTCGGATAAAGAATACCCTGTAATGTATGAAAGATATTGGACTATGAATAAATTAAATTGCATGCACCATGAATTGGCAATCAAAACGCCTGTTTTATTTCTATTGCCTTCTAACTAATTTCTAATAAGCTAATTAAAAACGCTAATAATGGGAATGCAATTTCATTAACTGAAGATATAGATAAATCATAAATAAGGCGTACAAAAAATATGAGCAAAATAAAATTTATTTAGTCATTAGAAAACGTACGAGTTAGTTATCATATGAATAATAAATTAGCTCCATTTAAAAATGGACAACCCTTTTCGATCAAAACGAAACATTATAACACTAAAGAAGTGTTAAAATATCTACGCTGAAATCGAGCATTAATATTGAGGCCGTATTATGGCACATTAATAGCTTTAATGGACCCAAAAATGGTCATTTTGTATGCAGTTGGCACGATTGCAGTTCAATTGCAACTGCCGTGTGCACTGAGCGGTAAAGAAGTTCAGTTTAAGATGCACGAGTTATTCATGTTATTATCGTTTAATAAATAGCTACGGTAATAAATTTAAAACGTTTACAGGTTACCTCCTATTTTATATCTTAAGATGTTTTTTGTATCTTTCACATTTAATTATAACAACGTGCAATTATTCTAGCTGCCTTAGGTTCCCTAATACTATTGGCAAAATTTGCCATTGAAAGTTTTTACGAAAATCTCAGGACTTTCGAATTACTACAACGTAACTTTTGTGTCTTTTTACTTAGTGTAATAGTACAATTGACGCACTCTTTGGCGTTTATGGTTTTAACCATATATTTTCAAATTTTTCCAGATAATTAATTTAAGACATCCAAACCCCCAACTGACCAAGGCCATTCTGCATTACAGAACCCCGATATAGTCCTGGTGCATTACTTGAACGTGCCGTATCCAGACGACAACAAGCTGGCGACAGTGGCACCGAGCCTGGCGCTGTGGGCGGATAAGAAAGAATGGACGAAAGACGAACTAGTCAGCCAATTGAAACCTATGTGTATGTATCTTATGTTACTTATATTTTAAAGGTGAAATTGATTGATTCAAACGTAAATGATACTTATTACAGTGGTATACGTGACTGAAACAGGTGGATCCACTGAAATAAGCTAGTAGGATTAAACAAACATCAGAAAGAGTGTTAATACGTTCTTATTAAAAACATTCGTAAATTGTCGGTTGCAGTAAAAATAGTTAATACATTAATGTAAAACATTCCAAATTAAAAAGCAACAGGGAAAGTTCATCCCCTGCTGAATATTTATAAAGAGGGGAGATAAAATCATTAGGCAGTGTTAATGATACATCCTTATAAATGCTGATCGCTATCCCAATGAATTTGTTTTTGATTTTAACGACCTTTATTACTGTTGTGGTTAGATCATTAATGGTGATATTATCATGATTGTTAATGATTTTATTAGTATCCATGACAGGAAATGGGGCAGTCAATTCGGTATAATGTTCGTGATGCACTGTTATTATTTTTGGGTGTTCTTTTTTATTTTACTCGACTGTATATTATACACGTGACTGTATATTATACAGCGTAATATATATTTAATATTACAATTCTCTTTGTTTTCAGTCTTCAGCGAAGATGAGTCAGATCTTAACGGCGATATCGAAATAACGGTATGTATAGTGTTGTAATTTATGTAAAATGTAGTGATGTTTGGAACAGATTTTGTCTAAAAATTAAAAATTAGGGAAAAATGTTTCAGACGGCTGAGACAGTAGAAGCCATCGTAAGCCAGTTAATGGAGAAGCAACGACAAGCAAGGGCTGCAGCGTTAGCCAGACAACTAGAGTGCGGTTGTCCAGATTCAACTTGCCAGGACTCCAGAAATTGTGCTCATCCACTTCGACGCATACAAGCTGCTAAGGCACCCGCTTCAGATCACCATGTATCATCGACTACAGGTCCCTCACCTAGACCGTTGGCTCAACCGCCCAGACAATACACCCGTGATCATAGAACAACAACACAATCGTCGCCATTACTACTATCACTTGGACAGATCCAAGGAGGAGGTGGCCTCCTAATATTAAATGGAACTAGTAGTAGTGGTCAGCAGCAATCATCACTGGTATCTCCATTATCGGTCACGTCGTTTATATGCGAGGAACCAAGGGACAACAGATATCGACAGCAATATAAGCCAACATTTGTGCTAAAAAGAGAAATCCCAGATACTCAACCATCCTCATGTCTTCATAATACTGAAACAACAACATATGAAGTGGAAACTCAAGTTGAAGAAAAAATTGACGTTGAAACATTCGATAGAAAAATTAAAATGGAGCCTAAGAGTCGGACGCAAGTAATTGCCAGTGCTCCAGCTACTCCTTCTCGCTATCCAGATTTAGTGGAACGGTTAGAAACTAAGGTTTTGACGGAAAACTGTGATGATACGTTAGTTTTGTTAGGTACTGATGGGAATTTAGCTGCTAGTGCATTCTTCGACGAAACGTTGGAATTGTCCGATGAAGATATACAAAAAACATTATCAGCGAATATGCCCACATGTGAATTGGACAGAAGTGTAGTGCGAAATTCAGATACAGCCAATGTGATGGTATCAGGTATCCATACGATGGACTTTATAGAGAGTTGTGAGGCAGTGGCATCCCCAACCAATGTTGTTGATGATAATGTGTTTGGAAATTTGGACGCTTTTGATATGTTAGGTGATTTTCCGGAATTGGAAGTTCTTGATCCCACAACGATATCAACTAACACTATCGTAAGTTTCATTTATATATATAGTATAATAATATTATTGTAACTGCATAGTGTTCTATTATAACAGTATCATTCAAATAATGGGTATAGTAGTTGTTTGATAAGACATATGATTAATTAATTAGCAGTTAAATAACGAAACAAGAATAAGAAATTTATATATAGATAATTACATTTATTGCAACTATAAGTTATAAGAAATTAATTACGTATTGCAGGCTTTATGTGGCAAATCCCCACCTGAAGAGAGTAATGAAAAAATGCAAACTGATTGTCCAGGAGAAGGTGCTCTAAGTATCACAGATTATTCTCCAGAGTGGGCGTACCCTGAAGGAGGAGTGAAGGTTTTAGTTGCTGGACCTTGGACTGATACAACTGATCAGTATACAGTGCTTTTTGATAACTTTCCAGTGCCATCAATCTTAGTCCAGAACGGCCTTCTACGCTGTTATTGTCCAGGTGAGATAGTTTTTAGTATCACTACTCATTTAATTATCTATTTTAGAATGGAATGATTTTAAAGGTGCTGGTAACCATTTTAAACAAGTTATGTTGTGTGATGATGATAAAAAATTTACAATTATACAATAAATGATATATATTTAATGGTTCAAATCACGTTTTTTTGTATTATATAAACAATTTACTATCGTCAACTCGTCTACATTATGTCTTTAGATTTTAGTTATATAGTCTATAGTAGCTAATAATTTAGAAGAGGCTTATGGTATCAAAGACATCTACTGCAACCACATATTTAATGTAATTTTGCCTTACAGAATTATGATTCGTTCTATAGCTTCTAAAACATAGTCTTTTTCAATTATTTCAGCCCATGAAGCTGGCTTGGCAGCGTTGCAAGTGGCCCGCGGGGGTCGTGTGGTATCCGATACGGTGGTGTTCGAGTACAAAGCTGGCCCAGCGCCTGCTCCATCGTCGCCAGCATCAGCACCTTTACCCTCACTGGATTTTCGGCGTTTTTCACTACTTCAACGCTTACAACGATTACATGGACGATTGCAAATAAAAATTGAACCTATGGATGAGAATACTCAAGTAAGTGTACGTTTCTGAAAGTTTTGTATCTACATATCTAAATACTGAGCAACTATTTTAGATGCTACTTCTAAGAATTCAATAATCCAGCAAGCATATATATAATAGAGCAGGCTCATCTTATGTTCTTGGTAAACCTTTTTGTACAATAACTTATTTTTACGATTTCAACGAAGCGATTAAGAAAAGTTATATGAAAACGAAACAGCCTATTTACTTTTTCAGAGGATCAGTTTTAATCACAACTTCAAGAAGAAAACCGTATTGGTTTTAAAATTATAAATCATTAAATTGAACGCCACCAATATCTCTTTATTCAATTTCAGATTGAGGATGTTCAATTGTATTCCAACCCAAAGTTTGAAGATCGTCTTGTAACCTTTTGTAAGTCGTTGAGCTCGAGGTCTATCGGTGCGATTGAAGGTTTTACATCCGAACCAGGAGAAGACAGTTCGTCTATACTGCATCTTGCTGCTGCTTTAGGATATTCCAAGCTCACGACTGTATTACTGAGGTGGAAGCAAGATGACGCGAGCCTGGCCTTGGAGAAAGAAGTCAATTTGGGCGCTCGAGATAGTGATAATTGTACTCCTTTGGTACGTTACTTATTTATTTATAGTAGATACTTGATTGGACTGAGCAAAACATATCTATAGTGTAAATAAGATGCTGCTGTAGTATTCTTTGCACTGTATTATTTTTTAACATAGACCAATCACTAATGGTCATAAAATATGATTAAAAGGACTATATTGGCTGCCACTCATCAATTTCGTTAAGAATATGTTACAAAAGAAGGTAAAGGATATCAATAGGATACAATTAAATTCTACTCTCATTACCCCTCAGATGGTAGCTAGCGCGGCAGGTCACGAGGAGACAGCAGTGGTGCTGGCGCGCTGGAGCGCCGGCACCCGGCGAGAGGCCGGCGCGCGCGCTGCCGCTGCAGCGGCGAGGCGAGCCGGTCACAACAGACTTGCTGCTATACTTGATCGCATCCATCCACCCACTGGCGATGGTGTTTTTCGTAAACCTTTCGGGTAAGGGTCTATAACCTCCATTATTTTAATCTTAGCCCTATAACTGTAATAAATTGGAAAAATATTTGAGGTTATAACGTCAAATTACCAAATATCCATAAAAATAAAGAAATGTCTTAATATTTGTTACCAGCACGTTTTAGAAATGAAACTTTTCATTAAAATTGAGGACGATAAAAATATAAATGTAAGATAAAAAAATAATAGTAACATTTATTTTCTAACTAGAAGTTACTCTTCACAAATTATATCTTTGGTAACAATCCATTTTACGGTTGGTCATGCAACGACATAGCTCGGCTCTTGTTGACGACATTTAATTTTATTTGTTAAAAAATGATTTCAGGTTATCTCAAAAAGGGCGAGCTGGCAGCCTGGAAAGCAATCTTGTGAAACGACCATCTATTGATAGTGGCATTAATATGGCTGATGCTTTCAGATCTAACTCGGCTATAGATAAATCCGATGGAAATTCTTCATCTAGGTAAGATCTATTAATATTGTTAATGTACAGTGGTTGTACACAGTCCAACAATAAATAAAAAATTATAAAAAATGAATATAGTAATTATTTTTAGTTATTTGTGTTATACATTGCAAAAATGTAACAGGCGAAATGTGTTATAAGGTTTGATATAATATACTGTTTATTAAAATGAAAGGTCTACATAATTATATCCTGTTATTATACAATATTTTGTTTGAAAACAACGATTGCCAATTTCAGATGGGAAAGGAGTATGTCACTACCCTTAGATTCTGATACGTCTGAGGATAGTCTTGGAGACGGTAAAATTGGACGGCGTATGGACCTTGCCCTCTGTAAGTTTTTGCTTGTAATATTTCCCATCTAATAGTCAGTTAAATTTTCATTTGCTGAAGATTATTTATTTTTATCGGCACGGCGCCTGAATTTTTCGAGGTTTGAAATTTAAATTTCGATCAACTGGTCCTAATTACGCGAGATCTGAGCGGAACCGGTGAACGTCAGAGTTACCAGGGTCAAGCGGGATGAGTTCCTTCTCATAATCCTTATTTATATTCGCAAACGCATAAACTTGCTACGATTTATACCCAATAAATATGATTTTAATGAATATTTTGAATATTAAGGTAGGAGCTAATCGTAAATAATTTTCGGGAAGACATAACGTTAGTAGAATGACAACTAATAACTAGACGTTGTCAATAGAACACTAAAAAGAGAAAGACCTCATCCAATAGCTAAACGTTTAACTGATTATAAATATGTGCATGAGGATAAATTATGTCAAATAAATAATAAAGCTCAATAAACGTATCGAGCGTATCGTGCGAGGACGTATCAAAGACAGTCAAATCTTAGGATTCGGATTTTCTTATTAGTCCTTTCGAGCGTTTGAAATAGTCACTACATAATTACGGATATTACAAATCGTAATAATTTTAAAGATTGAATACCGTTTAATATTTTACGAAGCAATTTGGTTCAGATACAAGACAAACAGGTCACAGGCATTATAAAACCATAGGCAATGCACTATTGAAATCGGGATATTTAAAACGATTATCGTATCGTGTACGCAATTTGCATTAGTATATGAAAGTGTAATTTTTCAAGAATTTCATATAAGGCGATCGGTATGCGAAACTGAATCATAACAAATCTTTTGAAGTGAGAAAGGAAGAACCTGAATAGGTAGTAAAGAGTATTTGTAAAGAAATAACGTAAACGAGAAAGCACTCACCCGCTGACGCGCTCGACCCTGGCTGTCCAGGCGAGACGGC
Organism: Cecropterus toxeus; assembly: GCA_018249875.1. NCBI lineage: Eukaryota > Metazoa > Arthropoda > Insecta > Lepidoptera > Hesperiidae > Cecropterus > Cecropterus toxeus. Next base: position 7,492 of record DWNE01000983.1, on the reverse strand, counting down.
GCCGCGGCGCGCTGCGAGCCCGCTCATTGACGTGGAGGCGCTCTCCGACGCGTCCTCGCCCCCCGCCTCGCCGCCGCCGCCCAGCTCAGGTCAGTTAGCTGCACACGCGAAACGGTATAGACGAATTGGATACCTACTAATCCCACATGCAATTTTGGATGCTGTGGAAATTGGACGCACAGGCATTGGCAAATACTAGGAAGTACTAGAAAATGTATTTGGCTGAAAAGTAAAGGGGAGAATGTATTGGAATTTGAAAATTCAGAAACCGATGAAATCGAGAACATGAAAATGTCTGAAGATTATTTTTATGGAATGTTTATAGTGAAAGCAATTTGAATGAAATCTATCAATTGCTGTCACTTCATATTGAAAAGAAAGTATATCAATTTTGTTTGAATTTGAAAAGGATATAAAATTTATGATATAAAATTAATTAAAACAACACTACCAGTACTAAGTGCGATGTTTTTTTGAACTGGTCTTAAATTAAAATAAAAAAATGTAAAGCATCAGAATTAAAATTTTAAATTCGACATTGTCCAAGTACGACACTATGAAAGAAAAAGGCAAAAACAGGTCTATACCATTTCAAGTCGCAGCCTTCCCTCCGCTCGAGTTGTCTATCGATGTTGTGAATGTAGTAGTTGCATGGCCGCTCTGGCCGTCCGTTCTTCTTCTAACAAACGTCGTCTATATATCTGTCCTTCTCTGTCGCCAGTTTAGCCCTGAACGTCATTGCTATAGGTAGACCACTTGTAGATTCTTCTGTAATTCTGTATCCACTATCGAGCGGAGATCCCCTGGTGTTGATGTCAGTAGTTACCTTAAAGTTAAACCGAATATACATGATATCAAAGAATCAGAAACTTGTTTCTTTGATATCGATTGAAACAAGGATATTTATTGATGATTGTATGATGAATGATTCGGTTTGACTTGTTTGATGTTGTCCTTCGATGTCGCTTTCAATGGTTCGTATTGGTCTACCCACCTCCACTGAATCAGACACAACAGTACCAAGTGGTAAACTCAATTCCAGTACACCTATGAACAACGTTGGTAAAACTAAAACATAGAAACAGTATCGACACGAATACGTGACAACAAACACTGCATGATGCCTCAATTGCTTGCATGAATTGATATTATGTAACGGCTTTTTATGTGTAGACACTTATATGGTTGCTTTTTCATCCACGTAAGGTAAGTGGCGCTTGAAGAGTTTTAAGAAGCACAGGATGTTGTCGATCATGGCACTTTTTATTGGGTTTGTAGGATGGTAAAATATAGACAAAAGTTTTTCAAAAAACAAGTCATCAGCTTTGCTAAAACATTGGTATTGATATCTAAGGATATCCTTGATGACGAAATCTAAAATTCTCAGTATGTATACAATTTAGTGTCTAAATTGGAATCATGGTAAGCAATGTGTGCATTAATGAGTCAAATTGATTGTTTCGTTATTTTAAGACGAATTTATATTGAAATAATTGGTTCATTTGGTCTATAAAAGTCTTATTGGAATTGAAAATTCGCAGTAGGAAATTTACCTATGAAAATATTTACAGAAGACGTGCTAGGGACAATATTCTATAAATGCTTGGTGTTCTCGATGTTGTATTGTTGTGTGTACGAGATTCCACTTCACAAAAACCATTTCAGGGGAGCAGGATGACCGGGTGTTCACGCTGGCGGAGCAGATCATTGCTGCAATGCCGGAGAGAATAAAGGTCAGTTGTGTGTTGTACTGTTAGTGACGGCATGATCTGTGTTTTATCTTATGCAATAATATATAGGTGAAGATGATGATGCGATAGTAATAAGAGACATGGATTAACAATAATTATGGGCAACTGTTATTTTATACAAATAATAATTTCATTGGAAAAAGTTGAAATTAATTCAATGGATTCATCAAATTTAAGCTGATATAGCTTAGTATAATGGATAGCTTACATTGTTTAAAAGAAAAAAGATAATCTATAAATACTGGTTATTAAAAGTGAAAAGATAAAGAAAAAACATATACTGTGCATAATTTGGAAACTTATTAAGAGATTCATCAAGACACCCCTCATATGGATTGAAAATAACGATAGTGCATATTGTACAATTTACTATTGCATTGTTATCTCATCTCTATACCGTAACTATAACTACTGTAAGTTTCTATAAATTTAGAAATAGACGTAAGAAGTCCGAAATCTTTTACAGCTGCATGACATATTGCAAAATAGTATAACAAACACACGAAGCTACATCACAATCCCTTTCGTGACGAAATGACAAATGATAATGAAATTAAAACTATTCGATATTTGAACAACAGTGAAGCTATCACTAAAATATCGTGTAATTTTTAGTTTTTAATTCGTTACACATTCGATATGTTTGATAATATATGGATAGTGAAACATAATAAAATATTGTTACATGTGAAATTTGTTGGAACATAATTATTTGTATATCTACAATATGAAGAATACTTTAACAATTTTAGTTTGCAGATTAAATAACATTTTGTGTATTAGAATTCATCTTTTAAAAAATATTGATGAAACTAATAAACTTCTTAATTCTTGACCAACGGACATAGATCCACGATTTGTTTGTGATCCATCGATTTCAAAGCGTGTTTGTGAACGTCATTTAATTTACAATAATATGAATGTTTAATTACTAATTCTTATTTATCCAGAACGAGAGCTCATCTCTTCTCTCCGGGCTGGACGGGGCCTCCGGCAACGAAGACGTCCTCATGACACCAATCCTCGACGAACCCACCACCTTCAACACCGAGTTCAGTTTCGAGTTCTGCGATAACACTTATAGATCTATTTCGTGAGTCGCATGACGGAGGGTCATTGTTTTAACTTCTAACAGCAATGAGACAAGTCTCAAGTTCCTGTTAAACAAAATATATATAAACAGGAGATTGTTTGTTATTGTAACTACATTATTTTTGGTGTAATTTAATGCACCAATGTGATGTAACAGAAAATATTAATGCTGTTAAAATTAGGCTTCTGTAAATAATTATATAAAGCTTAAATTACTATGATGGATGTAATAGTGAAAATGATATGTCAAGCAGATACGTGATAGTTTTGTGCTATTTACTCTATGATCATTAACTATATATACATAACATTTGTTAGTTTGTAAATGAATTTGAAATTCTAGCATTAATTTTCAGTTCTGTTTAAATGATTGTCTTACTATTCTTGCATAACTCAATGACCCGTAAAATTTTGATAGTAATAGTTAGGGGTAGGCAGAAGTTAAAATATAATTAATTGTTATTGACATATACGTGACATAAAGATGCTAAAGCTAATTAGAAATTTTCGTAATTTTTTTCACTGCATTTTTATGAATGTTCTTGTTCCCTTCTATTATTAAATTTAAGCCTTCCTTCTTCGAAATGAAATTCGCTATCAATTTTAAGTGTTTTTTAAATTTTATATATTTCACTTTAGCAGATATCTCCTGCATATCATTTTTTTAACTCTCAGTTCTATCTTTATACATAAACAGTTTCATTTTCTATTTAACATTATTTATTTTAATATCTTCATTGCTTTTTGCTGAATTGTGGTACAATAATAGAAAATATGCATATCATTATTTTCTATCATACCCTAGTTTCTAATTAATAAGAACTATAATTAATAAAGTATCAGTCCTAATATATTATTTCATATAGGTACTGTGGAGGGTCTACACCTTGTTCTTCTGGCTCCGTATCGCCAGGATCAGCGCTATCTCCGCCGCCACCCTCGCCACGGTCGACGTTGCCTTGCACACCATCAGCCACGTTGCAAGAGTTCCTCAACGCAACTACCAACTTTTCAAGCCTGACTTTAAACGGTATGTGCGTATGTTATCTTGCTCTGTAAGAGTATTGCCAATGCGGATTATAGTATTATTTACAGACTAGGGGCCTGCCAGCGATTCACCTTTTTACGGTTTATAGTACTTACCGTAAAAAAGGTAGGAACAAATTGCGGTTGACCAAAACTTTGAAATTAATAAATGTAAAATTTTAAGTATACACTCCTATATCAAAAGTTTTGAATAGAATTGCATCCAATGTTATAATTAAATTGTAAAAATATATAAATTGTTTTAGATCGGGAGCAACGCGAACTTTATTCCGCGGCTATAACTATCCAGAAAGCATATAGACAGTACCGAGGTCGGCAGCTACAACGGCGAGCTGCGGCCGCTGCTATCACCATACAAAACTGCTACCGGCGATATAAACAGGTGATGTGGATATTATGACATATTTAGTTTAAAAGCGAAACTTCTTTAGAATCATTGTAATTTGAAGCTAGATAAAGCGAGAATATGTACGTTGCGCAAGCACTTGTCGGCGCTGACACTAGATGGCGCTATAACATTTTAAACATATTAATTTAGAATATAATTATATCACAATATATATGACTTAAAAACGCGTTGAGCGGTAAAAGCAAATGTTTGTGTGCGATATTATTAGGCCGCCAAATATGTCTACAAAATGTATTGGATAATTCAGAAATTAATTTGTAAATTGAAATTCGCTTTAAGCGAATGTTTCAGGGCAGTTATTAATAGTATCCAATATATACCCATTGGGATATAAATTGTCATTTCTCTTTATTCCTTAATCAATTTATTATTATTAAAAGTTTGGGAAAATAGTGAGGTTTACCGCACTACTTCACAATTACTACCTTAAGTGAAATGAATCCTACTTAAGACTTACTTCACTTGAAGGGATCAGAACAAAACTAAGAATTGCAAAAAGCAGACAAGAATGGACTGATTGGTGTACTGTTGTCTGATGATTTAATATAAATAGTACAATTAATTGTCTATTTTTTTATAATAATGGAAACGATTATGCAGTTTATATAATAAGCGTCTGTAATATTCCTAGATATAATAAGGCTTATCTAAGGTGGGCCACACGTGGATTGTTACTACGATTAAGTTTTAATGCCTCGGAGAAGTTAGTCTTCTATACGACAGTCTTATAAATACTTCAATTGCCGCAAATTGGGATATTTAATTACTAACCGATTTGCCATTTACATTGGTTGGTCACCGAAGTCAATTGGAGTCCAATACAGCCAGACTGATCTTATGTATACACTCCATTAAGAGAAAGCAGCAAATAATCATAATAAACCTCCTGAAATACACTATTTTGTCATAAGCCATGTAAACACCAGCAAAGTACTTAGTTCTAAGCTTTTAATAATGTTATTATTATTTGTTTGTAGTTCGCATATTTGAAACAAATGCATGCTGCCGCGATTGTCATACAGCGCGGATACCGTTCGCATAGAGAGCGAAGGCTCGCTGCTACACCGGTCAAGTGAGTACAAGACATAAATTACAGTTTAAAAAAGGATCGGAAAATATAATAGAATTTTTAAACAACAAATATACTGTTATGAGGTTAAAAGATGCTGATTTGATTGTGTCTAATTCAGAATAGATTTAATAGGCGCTTGCGAAAAAGTGAATAAGTTGACAGATTGCATGTAAAACGTACTTATACAAATATGCAAAAAAGTTAATTCTGTCTATCTGTCTGTGTAGATAGATAAATAGAATCTATCATTTTAAAAGGTAGAATATATCTTCATTATGATTTATTTATTTTTTGTTATACAGGCGAACCTATTCCCAGAGGAGACAGAATCAAGCAGCGAGGAAGATCCAGCAATTCATGAGGCAGTCCAAGATCAAGTTAGTAATTTTTCTAAATTCTATTTAGGCCTTCATTTAATTGGGTTGTAGTTAGGATTTATAAGCGGCAAGTGGGGTTAGAATTGGGTCTAAAAATGATGACAATGATGTTTAGAAGCTAACTCTTTAAATTACAAAATTTATATGAGGAAGGACATAGACTGCTATTTATTTCTTTAATGGTTTCTTAACGTACTGCTTACTCCAAAATAAAACTTTAAAAACAATTTAGTAACATATATTATTATAAATTAATATTCACTGCCAGTTAGTTCTTGATAAACATGTTAAATTTCACGTAATTCCTAATTACGTGAATCTAATTAATTGCCTTTTGATTGAATGCCTTGGACCTTGGCATCACTACCTGTTAGGCACGGAAGTTTGGGATACGCGTGTTGCTCTATCAGAATGTAATTTCAGTCCACATAACACAAAATGTAAGTTTTAATGTATTGTCAAGAAAAAATGAGGAATCAAACAATGATTCATGAACGAAGCTAAAAACTTATAACATATACTATATACACCAGCTAGACTAAATCTTAAAATACCCGTAGATATAAATTCGCATAAACTTTGGATAAATGGAATTCTGCATACTTAAGGAAATCAGGTCATTGATTCTGCATACGACAATGCAGAGGGGGCTCGTGTCTTTAACTTAATAAGCCTCTAACCAAAAGACCGATTTTCGGCTCTAGCAGAGCGAAAATCGGTCTTTTGGTTAGAGGCTTATTATTCAGGATATACAGGTATGGTTTTGGACTTCGACTTTGTCCATTTGTACCCTTTTGAGTCTGAGGGTTATAATTGTTGCAGTTACTTGTAAAGTCGCTGCCTTTACGGCTTCGGCGTCGACATCTCTGAACAACATTATCTCTCCTGCCAGGGCTATGCTGATCGCTTATCGCGCCTTGCATCTATCAATGACGTCATACGTCAAGCTTTTGTCACCGCTAACATGCTGGCTTGCTTAGAGCCGCATGGTCTCACATAGGAAGCAACCATATAGAACTATCATTGATTCCTTTGAGCAGAAATAAGCTGCTAGTGTAAGATGCAACTTGTGTCAACACACTGGCTCCTTCTAGCCTATCACGACGTCGTCTGCTGAAAACACCAACCGTCGTAAATATATTATTTTATAATAATTAAATATATATTTCTGTTGTTGAAAATGGGGTCCAGGTGTGTGGCAGTTATGTAAATTACTGCCAAGTCGTTTGATCAACATTTACCATAATCCGTGAGCTGGCGTGAATTTCGCTCAACGAATTGGTATAGCCATTCAATGAGGAAGTGTTGCCAGCATTTTGGGATCCTTACCCAGTCAAAGCGATATCGAAAAAGTTTTATGGTAGTGTTTGTATATTTTTGTTTGTTTTATTTTTTGTGTATTTTATAATATCGCATGTTGTAAATATTTTTTCGTTTCATATATTTTTCTTATAGATAACTGTGAATATTGGTTTATGTTATTTTAAAAGATTAATTCTTAAAGTATATATGGAACTAAGTTACCACTCGTAGTTATTTGAGTAATGAACTCATATAATATTAAGTATGTAAAATCACTATAATAATGTGAAACAAAACGATAGAATATAAAACTTTTTAACAAAAAATAGAAACCGACTCCAGTGTCACCAAAAAGCAAAAAAATCATTTAAATATATGTTGGTTTCTTACATACACAGTACATAGTACATAGTCCCGAAGTCGGCGCTCAACCTATTTTGTT
>DWNE01000982.1:0-24199 GCA_018249875.1 Cecropterus toxeus | reverse complement strand
ACTGTTAAAGTGGATATTGTATCAAGTGTGTTCATACTGTATTTATTTTGTTTTTTGGTCTAAATAAAGATTATTATATTATTATTATTATATATTATATTAATTCCTCGCTCCATCATTAGAACCTGGTTACCAAGTCTAGGTAAGTACAACTGGATTAGTTAAGATCGCAAACAAAACCAAACTCTAAAGTTTTTCGCGAATAGCTATTGAATTGTTCCAGTATTCATTTCCTGGCCATCACATCCTCTATAATCCATTTTGACGAGCTTGATATTGGATTGGTTTCAAATTTCAATATATTAAGGTCGGAAAAATAATTTATATGATCGCAAACATGAAGCATTTACTATAAGTTACTGATAAGCTTCACAATCCGTGAATTTTGAAGCTCATCAGTAACTTATAGTAAATGTTTCGTGTTTTGTGATTTTGTTTATCTGATGATGGAATCAGGACGTGTCATGATTCTAGCATCGGATTGGCAAAATAACAATTTATTTTATTCGCAGATAGCATATCGAACATACCGACATATCAACATCAACATACAGAAATAATACTTGGTATTTAGTTTAGATGAACTAAATATAGGTATCTCATAATTACATGTATAGTGTATGATGAACTTCATATAAAAGTAAGTATTTACATACCGTTTATTTACTTACATAGGTTTATTTCGACAATTAGAAGTAGGTTAAAAGTAAAATTATTAGGTGCATTGTTAGTTAGTTAGTTACAATGGAATTTAATAAAAGCGTTTAAAAATATACACATACATCTGCACATACATATACATTCTGCAAAATTGAAAAAAGTCCGTACCTAACTTAAATAACACATAAACTTACATACGCTGTGACCTTTGAGATTTATTACAAACAGTGGCCAAGCTGCGAGCGAGTTAAATAATATGTTAATTAAAATAATAACAATACTAACCCGCGTCCCGCTTTTCATCATCAGAAAAATTTTCGTAATGTTTATACATTTTGGCGGCTACTTCTACCCATGTCTCTCGTTTTAAGATTCGATCCCAGAAAGCCTCCACGCCAGGATTCCATAAACCTGGTCTTGATTGTACTTCCAAAATGAACTTTGATTGATCCATTACGGCTAATAGTAAAGCTTAGATATGAGAAACATGATCACTGTTATGGCAACAGGCGTCGCGACGCACTGATCTGATCTCGGCGATACAAAATGTTACCTATATACCTATTAACAGAAGTGCGCAGTGGAGTGCGTACATGACTAGAACTGATTCGCAATCAATAAAAAGATTTTCAATGTCGAAATGCGCCGATCGGCAAGTAAAGCACCGTGTAAATCAGTCAGGGCATTTGTTTAAATACTTAAACTGATCATTTATTACGATATCTCGATATTTACAGGCCATTTTTGGACATTTTACATTGACTATGGCAGAGTCAACAATATTATTTATGAAAGTGGTCAACAATATTACTTATTATTTATGAAAGAGATGTTATGGATGGATGTTATTATAACACATATTACAACGATCCGCAAATAAATAGGCAGTTACGACGCAGATCCTTGTCTCTCTGTGTCCGTTATCCCAGCTAGAAAGTAGCATCTACAGTAATATGAGTGGGACCTATAATTAGAGCTCAATCTGTTATAAATATGCGCCGAATAAAAAAAAATGTGCATATTATAGGTTTAGAAATAAACAGAAAAACGATTCCTGCTGGGGTAACTTTGCTCCAGCAAGAAAATTATAAACGAATTATCGGAGATTTAAAAATTGCGCATGAGCAGCTTCTATTTGTCCGCTAAAAATATAATTTATGCGTCTTCTGGTTTTCGAGTTATTGCGTTTCCTGCTGCGGTACCTAACGTTTTGCAGAATCGCGTATCTCAAAGGCTATTGTAATGTACGCCTGTAGAATAAACATGCACAAATAACTCTTAATTTGTGCGTATTGTGACAAAATTAGATCTCACAAAATATTTATAGTTTTCAAGTAATCGCGGTTTATTCAAAAATCAAAAAATACCATAGCGCCTAAATAAGAAAATATATAAGGTCAGCGAAAACTGTATACGGTCCTTCTAGGCGTGTATAGTTACTATACAAAAATTCAAAAGAGAACATATATGCGTTTTTGAATAATCTAAATTAAAGTCAAAAAACGGCGTCCTAACTTTGAAGTCAATATACAAACTGGCTCAATCTAAAATATTTAGGTGTTAACCAAAGGTGTTACATATTATTTTACTAAACGTTAGTGCGTTTAGTAAAATAATATGTAAGATAAATATCCAGTGTGAAGTATTTCGCATTAAGTAATTATATGAACAAAAAACCAAAATAGTAACAAACGCTGGTTATCCGACCAAATTCCGACCAAAATCTGAATGATAACAAAAAAGCAGCGGTTTCATACATACTAATGGCCTTCTTAACTTTTAATTATTTACACCATTCAATCTGTGGTGTTACAGTACAACCAATAGGTAGTGTTACAGTTATTCGAATTATATAGGAAATAATAAACTGGCCAAGTGCGAGTCGGACTCGCAGGCGAAGGGTTCCGTAGCATTATCATTCACAAACTTTAAAAAGAACATTTTACCGCTTTAAAAGGGCTTACCTCGAATCCATCGAATTTGTGGAAAAAAATGGTTTTAGAAACCTCAATGCCATTTTTGAAGACCTTTCTATAAACATCCTACACGTGTAGGTAAGATGAAAAAAATGAGTTTCCGTTCCATGTATGGGAAACCCCCCCTAAATTTAATATATATTTTATTTTTGTACATAATTCGGAAAGCGGTTATCAGAATACACTTACCTACCAAGTTTCAACTCTGTAGTCTCCTAGTCTGTTTGTTGTTATTGCGACAACAGAAATACATAATCTTTGAAATTAATAATTGTGTTACTATCGCGTATATATATAAATTAATGCTAAAAGAATAGAATTTAGGGCTATAAAACTATTTTTAAAATTTGACATTGACATGTGCTCACTAAATGATTTCACAAATTCACAGTAGGGATGGCGATTCTTTCCAAAAAAGATCGATTATTAAATCGATTCGAATCGTAGCTTAATGAATCGATTCACAAAAAAATCGAGGTCTAAAAAAATCGATCTTTTTTCAAGTTCAAAAAAAAACGTCAATATGTAACTTGAAGACCAAATGCAAAACAAAAAACGTGTCAATATATAAGTTGACGACCAAAAAAAATTATATCTGGCGCGATGCCGAGAAAGACGCGAAGGAAAAATCGAATGTCGATCTTTAAGGGCGAAATATCGATTCACTGAATCGATTCAGCGCTACATATTGATTTAAAATCGATCTTTTTGGCTCGAAAGATCGATTCTTCGATTAATCGACCTCAGATTGCCATCCCTAATTCAGAGATCACAGATGAAAGAGTATATATAATGTACTCTGTGGATGACAGATAGATGTTGGTTTGGTTGGATGTGTTTGAAATCTTTCGACTAATCTATAAAATAAAATTATGTTACTCTAATTACACTCGGTAACATTTTTCCTATTGCATAAACAAAACATTTATGTATTTTGCAAAGTGAAGAAGATTCAAACAAGAGTATTTAAAGATGGGAGCTCAATGGACGAATAAGTATGCAATTTTGCGCGATCTTTCCTTCGCGCAGGGCCGGAAGGTTCCTGGGGAGCTTGTTGCCTCCATCGGTAACGGTGAAAAGCCACCAGCTATGAACATTGTTGAAGGTATCATATTTATTTCAATATAATAATTTAGGATGATAGAACCATTGTTTATTCTGTATCTTATCGGTCCAACGAAAAAATATGCACGAAATATTTTTAACAATGAGTCATTGTTTTGAAGAGTTTAAATATCCCATTTGAGAGATAATGATAAAGTGACGAACATATTGTCAAATCTATTATATGTAGGCAGTCTCTTTGTGTAGAGCATTTTATTAGATACTAGCTGTGCCACACGATTTCACCCGCTACAACATAAGAAAGAACAAACAAACATATATGTTACATAGCCTATAATAGCCTTCCTCAAAAAATGGACTATTCAACACAAAAAAGAATTTTTCAATTTGGAACATTTGTTCCTGAGATTAGCGCGTTCAACCAAACAAACTCTACTGCTTTATAATATTAGTATAGATATTAAAAAAAGTGATGTTGACACAATTTACTTTCGACTTAAATAAACTTTATACCGACCGATTGCATCGGGAGGTAATGTTTTGCGAGCATACGTATGTGTTTGTATGTATGTCCATTTCTTTGGCACGTCCTATAGCATGACAGATGTTTGTTTGATGTGTTGTTTTGACATATCATTAGAATCGTCTCCATTTGCAGAGTGACATAGGCTATATGGTTTTTAAAAATGACACCTGTAAATAGGCGAAAAAGGGGAGGGAGGGGTAACTTTTTATCATCACTTTACATCATGGGTATCAAATGAAAGCTAAAAAATAGACTGTTCTAAAAATATATAATTGACTATATGTACCTTTACTATCCTAATTTGACGAAAACTCATATAAAGAGTTAAATATATATTACCTTGTATTTGTAACCTGTTGAAAGCTCACTGGATCTTATAACTATTTTTCCTGTATTGATTGACTGTGTACTATGTAATTGTTTATTTCCCAAATAGAGATAAATAAATCATTATAAGCAGTTGGGATTTTTGTTTTAAAAATTTTAACAATGTTAATAGTCTTCTTGGTGGATATATGTTATTCGCTTGCAGTCATAATAACAGTTTGAATTTAAAGAGCCTAAATTATTGTAATTTATTATTTTATTGTTATTTTATACTTTCAGAGACTGAAGAGGAGTACCTTAAAAATTATGTTGGTGATGGAGAATTACATACCAAACCTGATCTAAGTATGATCAAACAATTGTTAGATGAGGTAAGTTCTTATTTCTATATTCTAGCACTTTGTCTATCTGATTGCTTCATACTTAGCTTTGACAGTTTATATATGGGTACCTTCAATTAGAATGTAATTGCTTAGAATGTAAAAACTCTTTTTTGCTGGGGTTCCAAATACTTGGTTGTACACTACACAACACTGGTCACCACCTGACAATTATATTGAAAATATCATTTATCTGTGGGATTATTCGTAATTAAATTAATTAAAAATTATTGCCATTATTAGTTGAGTATTTAAAATGCTTAGTAAATAGTAGTTTTTCTTATTTCAATCATCCTCCATATCCATGAGCCTCCACTATGGTTTATATGTAAAAAACACATTTCTAGAACTCTTCAGAAGGTTTATATAATGGAATAGACAGTAATATACTAGTGTTGGTGCAACTTCACTTTATTCAGTTTCATTTAAGATACAAAAACCTATTTAATTGTTGAAAGACATTGTGTGGTAACCATCTGCCTAATCAGTCAATCAATCAATACAAATTTATGTGTGAAATTTTTGTAAAGCAGCATCATAATAAATTTCAGGTGCGTGCAGAGGAAATTGATGTAGATGATTTAAGCTATGGTGACTCAGAAAAGGTGTTAGAAGTCAGCAAACTTAACCCTTTAAGTAAAGAATTTGTACCAATAACTTCTGCAGCTGGTGACACTATTAATAAAGGTATTGGTGAAAATATGAGTGAAAGTAGTGTTGCTGAAATTGAGACTGAAGAATCAAAAGCGAATTTACCAAAGAAAAAACGACGCGAAAGAAATGTAGCTATACTATCGCTACTAGAACGGCAATGTAGAGAAAACTGTTCTGATGCTGAAAGCCCATCCAATATTATAGATGAAAAGCTTCAAGAAAGTAATAAAAGTGAAAATTCGGAAGTCAAACTTTTGAAGCCTAATGATTTCATTTTAGATAAAACAGTAAATGAATCAGTTGACAAAGTTACTGAATGGCTTCAAATGCCAGCCAAATGTCAGTCGCCAAAAGCCGAACCAATTGCTCTACCAACCACATCAATGTTTAAGAGGAAAAAACAATTGACCCCAGTTCTAGAAACTACATCAATGTTCAAAAGGAAAAGTGATACTAGTTCTGCTAAAAGCATGGAAAGTGATTCACTACAAAGACAATCAAGTGAAACAAACGTAAATAATTTGTTTGTCCCATCTGCTCACGCCAATGAATATTATAAGAAATTTGTAGAGAGAAGTAAGGTGCAACAATTGGTCACAGAAGACCTCTGGGAGAGAGCTCAAAGAGAAATGAAAGAAATAGATGCTAAAAAGTATGTATTACAAATAAAAGCAATAATAGTAACTCAGTTTTATAATGTAATAAGATTTGATCAGTCTCAGATGTCAAGCTACCCTAAAGGTGGTAGAACCGTGCAGTTACATCACTGTCACAATATTTATATCTTGTAACAAAAAATCTTTGCTTTAGGACTCATGCGTTTAAAATAAATATTTTTTTTTTCTTATTAGTAATATACTTTTTACGTGAATGCGTCAGAAGGACGGTAATGTTTTTCGAGCGTATGTTTTTTTTTTTTTTTTATTAATTGGAAGTAGCAAACGAGCAAGCAGCCCACCTGATGGTAAGTAGTTACTGCCGCCCATGGACATTTGTAAGCGACTTCATATAGAACAGGAGTTCTAAATGAAGTCTATCACAGATGCGTTGCTACTCCCGAGGGCTAAAATGGTCGCCTCATATATAAGTGAGCCAGCAACCACACCCACCGAAACGCAAGAACTGCTTCTCGCTAGAAATAGGTGTGGCGGTGGTACCTCCCCGATCGAACTACACTGGTTCTACCACCTGGTTAAATATGTTAATTTATACTTTCCTCTCATCATTATGTAATACTAGAATTACACTTTCAGGTTGAAAGCCAAACAAGAGCGAATGGCAATACACCAGGTTCAAACAACCTCTGAAGAACAATCAAATATGAAACAAGAAGGAGCTGCCTCGGAGAATGAAATACTTCCTTGTCTTCTAGCAGATGTCCGAGGTGATTAAAATGCTAGTGGCTTTGAATTTATTCTGCCAATGGTATATCGCTAATGCTATATCTATCAAAAACTTTGACATACTAACATAATCAGTTAGTAAATGCAACTCATGTTATAATATTTCGATATTCATTTTTGGGTCCATTGAGTATGTGAGATTTTATAACTCCCCTTCGTCCTAGTGCACGGGTCGGCAACCTGCGTCTCGCAAACCACATGCTTTTCTTTGGATTGGAAGCTGCGGCTCTTTAGTTCCATAAGCAATAATAAAAAAATTGCTGCTGGAAGAAATTTCATTTTAAAATAAGTAGCCCTTTGTACTATGTATTTTTAAAATGTGTGATTACTGTAAAATTAACGCATACAAACACTTAAAAAATACAGTTGGCATAAATAAGCTTTTTGTTGTTGGCAAGACAAAATATGTGTGTAACTCTTTAGAAACTTTAAAATTTTGTATATACAAATTTTTTACTTATTCAACTCAAAAGGTTGCCGACCCCATAACCTAGTAAGATGTTGGGAGATTTGTTTCAGTTGGTTAGGGAACAAATCCCATGTATGATTGTTCAAAATCAGGAGAGAAAAATGTATTACTTAATTGTATATACTTTTCTCGCAATTATACATTGTAATTTTTAAAATGTCTCACGTATTTAATGGACGTCACCTCAAGACCTATTAGATACCTTTTTTTTAAAGGAAAGACCCTTCTTTATGCTTTATGCTTTATTATGCCCTCATAAAGGATGTCACTGTAAATATAGGATTGAAATGGCTTTTGTTTTGGAGATTACTAATATAATGTATGTATTGCGGATGAACTTAAAATACAAAAATTGGTATAGGATCAGAAATATGTCATACTTCAGCAATGTCCGAATTTTATGTATGTGGGATAATTTGTTAAGTTGAGTATTAGGTTATGTTTGAATAATTAAGGAAAAGAAATATGTACAAAATATATTTTGTCAGAAATACTTATTCAACATTTTGTTCTTATGTCAAATTTAATTTCTTTCTTCAATCAGTATTTACTTTAACGGTTATTAGCTGAGCGGCAAGCGTCATTTCTTACAAAAATATTAAAGGGGCATGCTAAAAGAAAAAGGTTATTTTCTGCAAATTAGTAAACGAAACTCTTATTCAATTGAAAAATATGGGAAAATAATTTGACCATAATTTTTCACAGTAATGAAATCATACGAATTGATGTAAAATTCTAACAAAAAAAGAGGTTTCAAAAAAGTAATAATGATCTGATTTTTGGTGGATTAATTTTCCAGTTCCACGTCTATGTATTGTCACACACTTCTCTATAATAATTAATACTGTCTACGTTTTCCCCTGACCTTGATATCTTGTTTTCTCCTTCTTTTTCATACAAAAAGCAAAAATAGATCAAGACGTTTTAAACCAAATAATATGTAGGGTGCTACTGACTATAATTTTTAAGTACATTGAGGTATCTAAGGAAGAGAAAAAAGAGTAATCTGTAAACATAGTATGTTGTTCGATTACGGATCTCTATTTCTGATTATACCTCAGGGGCGCTATAATACCAACTTAACGCATTTAGCTCTGTATAGAAAGGACATCATCCTTCTTGCATCGCACCACTCATAAAAGGATCAGCCCCGGATCTATTGGGGCAGGCCGGATCCTATTCCCCGGGCGGCAAATTCAGAGGGCGGCAAATTCGAACCTTGCAAACGAACGCGAAACTCATCATTGATTTAACTTTGACCATTGGGGCGCCTAGTCCGAAGGAAGTGGAACTCTTGATCACCAATTATTGGCCATCTGATGGCTGAAATGATTAAGAATGAATTCAAGTGGGCAGGGGCGGCATTTTTAAGTTTTTGCCTCACCTAAAAATTATAGAAGATCTGGGGCTGAAAAGGATGAGATTCCATCCACATAGACTAGACTCGACAGCACTACAATACGATATGCCCCTATCGTGTAAGATGAGGCATAATATTTTAACGCTTTCTAAACCCATAGCCCCACGCTAGGAATTTTCCTGTGTCGTGGGTGCTAAGGACTCACACAAAAACAAACATACAAACACTGAGACCCAGACCAGAAATGTAAATTCATCAGATATCTGTCCGGTATGTAGACCGCTCTATCACACAGGTCAAATGAATTAATGAATTTCCTCCTGAGGTATTCCCGGAGTGTGCTATATGTTTAAACTGGCTTTGACACATGCAGCAAAATAAATAAAGACGCGATTATGACTACAAACATTAAAAATGTGTGGAAGACAAGTGTGTAGAAAAACATAAATATGTTCTCAATAAATATGTTAGCGTTCTCAAAAGGAATACAATAGAAAAATATTGAAGTATGAGTGTTATATTAATATAATTTCTGAAAATATAATTTCTTTTGGCATGCCCCTTATTAGATCAGATTATTAATAGATCTTATATGAAACAATTCTTTGCCAATCTATAGAAATTATGTATACTGTAAAAATTCCACGTACTTAAAAAACACCGTGTGTGAATGTTACAAACCATCAATATACAATACATAAAAAACCTTCATTTATTTGTTATTTTTTTGCATAACCCTGAATTTGCTCTTGTATATATTTATACGCTTTATGGTATATGTAAATTCACAGCCCACTAAACAGTGGTGTAAATAAAGTTTTTACTTGTCTTTGAAATTCTTTTTAAATCATGCTCTGAGAAAACAAAAACAAATCAATCCCACTATTTCTGACATAAAATGTATACTGCACCTATGTACTGCAGACTATAATCTATCTCTGTGTCAATTTTCCTCCAGATCTGTTCAGCTGAGCTGGCAAGATTGAGTATCAAACAAACATCCATCCATGCATCCATCCTTACAAACTTTCGCCTTTATGTTAGTAGGATTACTGTAATGCTTTTTCGGCCCTTCGAATTCAGTAATTCGTTGTATAGATTTTTTTAAGCTGGCGCACTAAAGCACGTTGTCGTCTATGATTTAGTGTTTCCGAATTTGCATGAATTGTGTATTAAAATGTATTTACTACTTGCAACATCACATTAGGCTTTCTATACTTATAGCACTACACTACACACTAATTTTCTCCTGTATCATGGGTACCGTGAAAACACAAATAACTAATACATGAACACCCAGACACAGAACAAAACTCTAAATTCTTGCCGAATAGATTTGAATCGTAGTACCATATCAAATCATGGTGCTATGACGCTATAATCAACCTAATGTTAGAATCAACACCCTCAGTGAAAAATAATAAAATATGGCATTTACGTTGCTACTAACAGCTACTAGTTATAAATTTTGTAAAATAAATATAATACTGAAATATAGACCTACTTTGTACAAAATCAGTTCTTTACGTTGAATACTTGTTTATGTTGAATTGTTTTCTAAAATTATTAAAAATATACCTATGTATAATAGTGCTTTGAATTTTATCGATCATAAAGGGGTAATTTATGTATAAAGGGTCAATAACTTAAGTGTATTAACTGTAAATAATACTCAGTAAATACTTTACATATTTGATAATATGTCAAGCTTTTATGCATGCAAACATGCACGGAAAATGCTTAAAATATGCACGAAAATAAAATATGCAACATTAGATGATATGTCACAGGAATAAAAAGTTTTTTCTTTTTAAATCGGCCTATAAATAGTACAACTATCCATTGATAGACGATAATTGGTACAAATTCTGTCATGTAACTATATTTAATATTTTTGTAAACGCAAACAATCAAGTATTCTTCCAAATGCCCAGTAGTAAGATTACGTCTTCGTTCATTCAAGACATTTTTATAAAAAGAAAATGATCGCTCCTTATCCATTGAGGTAAGTGAGTAGAATATTAACCTGGGTGCTATGTTAGCACTTATATTCTAGGAAAAATTTAGCAAAACGGCAAATTTTTTCACAAAACGAAAGACGCGCGGCTGTTGAGTGCAATATTGTATGTTGTATGAAAATATTGTACCTAAATATAACGATAATATGCATTGTATCTAGATCTTATAGAACATATGCTGTAAAAGATGAGGATGGCTTAAATATGCAAAAGCATATAAACCGACTTCTACACATGAGATTGTCATTATCGCGTATTCTTATGAAAATGTCCTCGGGTTCAGTTCTTACTTAGGAATCTTGATGTCGACTGTAGCTTTTACTGTTATTTCGTTATGATATTCGTGTATTTTAGGGAAAAATAGGTTATAATCATAGCGATGGACTGAATGTGCATAAATTCCCTAAAATTGTCGTTTCCAATACTAAATTAACCACTTTTAAAAAATGTTAGTTACGGACGCATAGATACTTACATAACAAGTGAAGAATATTTTGGTATGTAGGTAATTTATTATTTTGATTTTTAGTGTAAATAATATGTGTTTTATGCCAAATTAAATCTATTGGCCTCGTCAAAACGAATCATATGAGTTCAATCTCGATTGGTTTCCTAGCTACAGACAAATCCACCTGACCGGATTGAATCAGAGCAACTCCAAGATCTAAATGTGTAGTGGAGTTTAAATAACAATAACATTCACATTCTCATTCTAACTACTTTATACATATAACTTTCAAATTTTCTTTACAGTGTAAGTAAGATAAAATAGAAGCTAATATAAAGCTCGCTGTGAGGAAAATACAATTGTTTCATTTCGCGAAATTCCCTTTTAATTAGTGTTTCTTCATCTATTTCCTGAGTCTCAACAACATAACTGAGTAATGTACATACTGTATGAATAACATTGATGCATATTCTAATGGATTAAATACATTATTATCATCATCATCATTCAACATTTAATAATTTTAGGGAACTATTTTTTTATTTTGTATAGATGATTAAAGGATACTTAAATAATATATTTTCTCGAAGTTGCCTAAGGTCACCCAGGTGATTATGTCTCAGATGACCAAAGGACACCCATGAGCCGCCTTTGATCACCTAAGTGATATCACTTGGGTGATCAAAGTGGAATAAACAATATTTTATACTACCTATACGTAGATACGTACACTTATTTTTATCTATATTATAATATCGAGTGTAGTGTATAATATACTTAGTAAAATTGCATTAACCAGTAGTAGGTTCATAGTGCAACGCTTGTGTCGATAAAATTCCGCTCCAAATTTCCTGATCACTTCTAGTGGGTACGTATTAGTGATGTGCCGGAAATTCGTATCCGTATCCGCAGATATCCGAGACAGGACAAAGATCTGTATCCGTATTCGTTATTTTAGGCGGATCTCAAGGGATCTTTTAAACCTATTGTTATTATTATTTATAAATTTATTATATATACAAAATCTTAAATGTGTATAAGCGATTCGATAGCAATAAAATACTATTAAATTACATTTCAAATAAATGTTTATTCATTACAATCACATATTTGGCTATCTCATATTTTAATAATCATATACCTAAACATTATATGTAATAATGTACAAAATGGGTACTAAATCACATTTTTTTATATGTGATCTAGTACCCACTGCACCCTTAGTAAGAGTTTATTATGTTTAGCCAACACAAATATTATTTACGATTTGTCCTATCCTAGCAAAAATCACGAGCACTGACATAATGTGATTAAAAATGATATGAAAGTTGAGATCCGTATCCATGTTTGCGGATCTTGATACCAATATCCATATTCGTACCCGCAGATTAAATACTTAAGAGATCCGGCACATCTCTAGAACGAGTCAACAGTAAAGCTGGTTGATGTTCACTTGTAGTTGTTAAGTGAGTTGTTTGCTTTTTAGATAATATATATCTTAAACCTAACAGCGTCTATTGCAAAGCGAATGGCGTTACTGCTATCTGCATTTTAAGCATTAAATTTAACATTTATTTGAATATAAACTGGATCGCTCCAAGTGGCGGTTATATATTAGTTTAGTACCATCTCCGGCCAAACATAATTTGCTATGGCAATGAGTTATTTTAATTTATTTTAATAAATTATGAAACTATACAGCACCACCTCTCGCTTATTGCTTCTTGTAAAAGTCTGTTTTTGTGTCTGTGTGTTTGAAATGTAATCAAAACTACTGAATTTAATTTATAAATATATTCCGTATCACAATTGAACTTTTAATCTTTGTTTCATTAAATTTAACAACTCTTAACAATTATTATTTGTTACAGTTTTGTTAAAAGCGTGTGAAACCGCGTGGTACAAGTAAATTTGTAATAAAAATATGTGTGTATAATTTGGTGTTTCTCCTTAGGTTTAGACTTAGTCCGGTTGCCACAGCATCGCCACGAGTTACCACAAGAGTGTGTGGTGTGCCTCGTCCTCTGCAAGCCGTCTCCACCCTCCTGATTGGCAACCGCAGACATGGACTCCGGTGCCTCGGAGTATCTGAAGTCCGTGTCTAGAAACAATCTAAAGGACTGCTATGATGTTCGAACGTCCGTGTTCATGAGTATATTATATTTATCGGTTTATATTTTATATCCATTCATTTAAAGTTTTACTAAGTCTTTTAAGGTAATAGATATCAATACACAAAGAAAGGTACAAAGCAAATGTACAACCATCCTTATCGAACTCGATTAAGATATAAGCATTAGGCATTGAGAGTTATTTTAGGTAAATTTATTTTATTATAAAATTGAGTACATACTTTAATTGTATTGTCAATAGATCTATTAAATACATTTAAAGATGGTTAATATAAGAAACTTACAGCTATGTACGATAGAGAAAATTGTAAAAAAAAAACTTTGTTAAATTGCAAGATTTTCAGGTTTTTACAAAGTATTTTCTTATTCGAATTTAAATGAGCACTACCATAACTGTCATCTATGAGTAGAGCACTGTAAATTTTATTTAAGGGATAGAATGGGGTGTGGTTGAGTATAGGGACCATATGAGAGAAATGCCTCTCATTTCTCCCAATACAGATCTTGTGACTGACTGACAATTGTAAACCTCATAAGATGTTTTAGCGAGTTTTCAAAATGTGTTTGTGACTGATCTAAAATGATATTATATTATTAACGGCATGGTTTATTTTTAACTAATATTGTTATGTACTTATAAGTTATAGATTTATTTATCTACTTCTTAAAATTAACGACTTATTTTTGTAGCGATTTGGTGAAAAAAAGTATCCCAACCTATTAAGAATTATAATATAATTTATTTGCACGAGACCTTGGAGTGAGAGAAAGTAGAAAAATATTCGAGTAAAATGAAAACATTTTGATTTTTTTTTTATGTTACGCAAATATATGTCAAAATCATGTTAACAAGTAGCACAGCATCTGAAAAAAGTTTTTTAGTGAACAGTTATTAAAAATGAATGAAGTTGGTTTTGGAAAAACGAAAGTTACCCGTGTTTGCAAAAAATATTCTTCAGGTATTGGGAATTAGCAATAATAGAAATTTCTGTGGTTTAAAATAAAAAAATAAATCATAGTCTGTATGTTTGTATCGCATCGAACCAAATCTATTGAATTTGATTAAAGGATTTGTAAATATGTACATAGTCCGTATCATGAGATAACATTTAGTATTCATTTCATTAATATTAAACCTGCTTACTCTGTCAAAATTTTTTTCAATTTTATATTTATTCTAAAATTGTTTTATGTGGTCTGGGATGCTAACTAGAGTACGTATTTTAAAAATTGATAAACGTATAGAATTTTCGTTAAATATATGACGATTTGCATGTTTCTTTCTTTTTGCGAGTAATACTGCTGGGCACTGCTCGTTAAAAATAGGTATTTACCTGAATTACTTCAATGTTACAAGGGTTTGCTTTACCTTAAAGGTATTTAGGTAAAAGTAAAATAATTGAAGCATTTCACTCTACTTGCTCGTCAAATTATTTGTTAAGTAAATTTAACTGTGATTTGAATAAAATCATTTCTGTGATTTGTCTAAGGGCTAACACCGCATATTTTGGCTTTAGCCATGTCTTATATTAGGCGATATATGTACTTGTGTGCCTCGTTATTATTTATAACTTACTTATTATGAATAAATTAGTTTTTATTATTTAATACGGGTGAATGCATTTGTGTTTAATTTTCACTCTTTATTGTAGCATCTATGTATCCTACTTCGAGACACTGTAAATAATATTTTTTATCTACAACTTGTTTCTAAGTTTTAATGCTTCTTGTAACGTTCCTATTGTTAATATTGTTTTTATAATCGTTTTAACGGATTATGCTCGGTTCACTCAGTTTCTGTAAAAAAATCAGTTGACTGTAAAGTCGGTCTACTGACGATGGTTGTACGAGACAATGTCATTAGAAAATACTGATGGAATGGTTGCATTTTTCAAAAGAAAATTTTAATTTTATTTGTTTGATAGATATTTTGTATGGATGAAAACATGTAAATGTATTATTGTATAGCGGCTGTCAACGGACGCATCGCTCACTCAAGTAGGAGAGAGACAGATGTCAAACGCGGAGGCCGATTGTGCCTCTTTGTCGCTCGTTCCGCGCTCTCGCTTGCACTTCAAGCCTTAAATGGAACGCCTCAGAGCGAGGTAACGCCGCATTATAAGACGTTGTCACGTCCAATAACGAGAGCGTACTGCATACCTAATAGTAAAAATAATTAAATATGTAATATTGTGGGTCTCTTTGCTAAATTGTTCTTTCTTTAAGTGGTTAAAAAAAACAAGTTGCCGACCATCAGTTCATTTTGTGCATTACATTAAAAGTTATTTTAACGAGTAAAAGGATTTACATTCCAAATATGTATATTAAGAGCTTATTTTAAATATATAATACACGAATTACATAGTATATGTACAAATAAATGTTTTTAAGATTCAAACATAATATGACCATCTCCAATATGTTTTTTAAATTACTGTTCATTTAGAACTGGGGTTCTACTTGAAGTCAATCACAGATGTGTTGCTAATTCCGAGGACTAAGATGGTCGCCACAAATCAACTCAAACCACGCTCTTCCTTCGAATCGCAACAGCTGCTTCACGCTAGAAATAGGTGTGACCTTCTCTGTCGAAATAACTATATTAGTAATTTGAAATGTTGTCAAGTATTAGATACATTACCGATAACACTTACTAGAGTAGGTCACGACTCGTTTATAAAAAAATGGCCAATTGCGAGTCGAACTCGTGAACTAAGGGTTCCGTACGATCAAGGTTTTAAGTTTTTTTTTTTAATTTTTAGTATTTAAAATGTTAGCAAGCACGTTTGGTTAACAAAATCGATAAAATTGAATGCGATGCGTGCAATAAACGAACTTGACATTAGACCGTTCTTCGAACGTACCAGGAATTTATAAGTTTTGTAAACGTTGCAAATTCACAAATACCTACTGTAAATGTACATTGAAAAATTCATGTGCGTTATATCACGATCAGGTAATGTATAAGTGAAATGAAATGAAATATCTTTATTTTATATAGGCCTTCGGAGGCACCTACAAATTGTTGGTTATGATGTATTTTCTTACACTACCACTGAATGGATACCCTTAGGGCTATAGGATTAACATAAGAAACATAAAGATTTTATGTAAATAATACGAAAGCCCATTATGTATAGGTAATGCCAACATATGCCATTTTATATTAAAATTAAAATAATAACCTTTGTAGCCTTAATTTTAAATTATAATAAAAAAATATTACTTTGTAATGTTGTTGTTTTATTTTCAATATATAATATATTTCTTTTAATGCATGAAGATTTTAAAGATCTTGCACTTACGGCCATATTTTAAAGGTTCCGTAGGCAAAAAATAGGTGCTATCTCCTACTATCCTAAAGAAACTGGATGGGAACCATCAATACTTTAGATACAATAAAAAATAAATTGAGAGCGATGGTACCAGGCGAGTATGGATCTCAAGAATGTTACACATACAATACAAACCATATTGTTTGAGAACCAATCATACCAGCCGGCAAGCTCCTTGAATTAACAGTCTGTTTCATGCATCGGCAATAAACGTACGCCTCAATGATGGTTATTATTTGAAATAATCAGTGATAGTGGGTAGGTAGTAAATACTGTACTGTAAACAAGAAAAAGTTTGTTAAACCGTAGTATTGAACGGGGTAAGTAGAATTAAGTAAATCTATTTTCTATATATAGATATTTGTAATTTTAGCGTACCTACTTATTGGATTTTATCTATCCATACAGGAAATATTAGGTAGTCATAAACCTAACGTTAGGTACGTTAGGTTTACACAATACACGCTTGTACAATACAGTTAATAAATAAGTAAGAACATGATACAACTTTTTCCTTTCATATGTATTAAACATATGAAAGGAAAAAGTTATTCAACGATGATTGGCTTTATACATTCATTCATTTGAAAGATATACTTAATAATAAAATGAAATGAAATATAATAAAAACCTTTATTGCTACCAAATCGTGTACATACATTAATATACTATGTTCCTAAACCTAATTTAAACATTTTGGTAATAAAAAAATATCGGCAATCGGACGTTAATTAATGGTACCTTCTCTTTCGACATAGGCCTTTGTTCACCCATGTTGGACCCGCTATTTTCCTAATGTCATCCTCCCATCTCTTGTTCCGTCTACTTGTCCAAATATGTATTCTAATATAAAAATTATGACCAGGCTAGCACAAGACCAGCCTGTTCTGCCAAAATCCTTATATTTTTATATTTCGTAGCTGATGGGTATAGATTTTAACTCATTCACTGAATCCAAGACCTCTGATTGTTGTAGTAAGTAGAGATTTATAATGTCACTAACAAACAGTAGAGAATAAATATTAATATTAAAACCTTTTAAGATCATACTTAAAAGTTTTTAATAAGCCAAATGTTTTAAGTCCGTGTCACACCGCATGCTACTAATAATTTTGCCATAATAAAAATATGATATGATACGGGATATATGGCAAGGCGAAAATAAAAGGGATCTAATGTGAAATTTGCATTTAGTGGAAGAAAAAAAATATTATCGCAATATAGAAAGTTTCTAAGTTTATCGTGTTCTAGATCGAAATTGTCATTATAATATTCTCCAAATACTACGTTATTAGGAATAGTTTATGCGTTTTATTAAATTTGCCGAAATTTATGGTCCGTTTTTTTTGTTCTTACCTACTGTTCGAATATACCTTTTTTTGGAGTTAGAATTTCTTGTTTCTATAGTTAATAAATATTGCTTTGATCAGTTACAATAATACCTACCTATATCCGCGTATTTTTTTATCAACTTGCTGAGCTAAACTACTCAGTAGTGAAATGAGATTTTAATTGCTCTATATGGGTAACTACCAAGATAAATGATTAATGCGCGTGGTGTTCTATCATTTGTTGGTGTATAGTTGCAATCAATTGGATTCAATCGTTTATGACAGTGTGGAGTGCAGTACTAAAATAAAAATGTGTTTTACCTACAATCTATGTTGTAAAATAATATCGTTCAAATGACTAAATAATAATAGAAACATGCTGAGAATATGCTTAAAAATATTTGAGGACAAATACAAGATAATAATGAAAAAAGACTAAAATACTTACATAAAATGATTCGCTGATGATGACAAAATAACAATATTCCAAAATCATTTTTTCTCAAAGTCGATTATTTGAGAGATAAGCCTTGAATGAAAAATCTGGATAAAACATATGTTGTGATGTCAAAGAAAACTTTCAACGAAAATTGGTTCTAACACGATACGTTTGATAGTTTTTGAGATGTAGCACTTTTTCAAAAACCGAATAACGTAACTTTGTAATACATACAAACACTATGAAAAACAAACTAATGTTGGTATTTGGAAAACTTATTATTTATACAACAGAGCTATATCACGGTAATAGTAACTATTACCATGGCTATATTGTCTCTTCAAGATTTGTGTATGACAGTGCTACGAAACCCTTCGCTTGCGAATCCAACTCGCACTTGGCTGATTTTTTTAGCTGTACAAATCCAAACATCAGTCAAAGAGGCAGACATGTGCGAATAATGTAGCACACCTTTTTTCCTTACATTTTCGAAGAGCCGTCAATAGAAAACGCAGATTCAACATGATGACAGACTATTTTTCTTTTTCATTGTTTTTAATCGATCAATTCAAAACTGCTGAGTTTTCACTTCATATAAATTTTCGGCATTGTTCAAAAAAATATTACTACAACAATCAGAGCCCGGATGTCTGCCTCTCCAATTTATGTGTTAATAGGACGACTGTGATCATCAAGGCAGACATGTGCGCATAATACAGTATATCTATTTTTTAACAATATCAAATCGCTTTCGATTGACAAAGCAACGCCACTTTGATGGCAGATGAGGTCCTTAATATTTCTTAAGGTACAATTATGGCTACTAATAACGTCTGCCAAGTGTGCTGATTGTATAGAAATTATGCTCGCTAGCTATAAGAAAATGCAGAAAATATGATTGTAATGTCTATGCTTGTAACGACGTACCTACGAATATTTCAGCACGGAAATGGTTCAACAAAATATACAAATTGGACTTGAAAACAGGACACAAGAACAGGTGAGTTATTTATTTAAATTATATATATTTTTAAGGTATGGTAGGTACAAATATTTATTTCCAAGTCAGAAATTCCTTTCTGACTTATATTTGTCAACAAATTAATAAGGTATCGATAGATTTATTTTGTCTTTGTCGTTTCTTGAAGAGCCTTTCATGGGTGTTTGAGCGGATATACTTTTATAATTATATACGAATAAAAATGAATTTTCCAGTGGGATTCTGATATCCGACACTTCAAAACTTGGAATCATAACAAAACATTATCTTTCTTGAATTAAAGTGGCGAAAACGAAACTCATCTAGACTGAGATCGTTAGTAACAAAATAGTGCGCATAAAAATAATAATTGTATGTATCCTCAAATTAGGTTAACTGTCTTTAATTAGGCATAAAATACCTATTTGGATAAAAATATTTTCACTTGCGTATCTTATTACCGTTATATAATACCAATTAAAAGGTAATTATGCATGAATTGAATGATAATTTGATATTTATCGTATCGTAATTGGTATATTTCCTTATTCATTGTCATATACCGAATTATTTTTACGAGTAGGTATTCTATCAACTTAGTTTACACTGTATGATATTGATAAAAGATGTTTTAAATTTAGTTCTCTTACATATTACTTTCTTTAGGATTATACTGAGAAACATATTAAATGTACTAATTTAGTATACATATAATATTTCATATTTAATTTAAAATATAAAATATAATTATGACTTTTATAAATACGCGCGTTCATGCTATGTTTTGTCATTACCAATCAGTTTTAAATGAGAGCTTACCAGACTCATAGACCATTTTCGAAATGTATTGTGTACAATACATTATATACAAACAGCGGTGTCAATAACTATTCAGATATGTCAAATTTGAATAGTCATTGATACCGCTGTCTGTACGATTTAACGACTAAGAAAAAGGACGTCGTATCTAAATATCTATCTGCCTATATTACCTAATAGGTAAATTCAAGCCAAGATTTTATTTTCTCATATCGAAAGGAGATTAATTTTCGTAGACCGCGGCATACGAATGTGAATCCCCATTTTTTGTCACTCCTACATATATTCCCGTTGAAACTCCTATGGAACCTAGGGGTTTTTAAGTTTCAAAGGTGGATCGTAGAGTTTTTTTTTATTAAAATTAATATTGCCTAAGTCGAACTTTATAATGATGTCATTCCTTCCAGTACAACAAATATAAGTATTATGAGACCATAACTAATAGCAATAAAAAAATATCATGATGAAATTATTTATAAATGCTACAGTGAAAATTAAACTTATTTTAAATATAAATAATCCTAAATATAAATCCGAAAATCCTAAATCCGAAATAATTCGTGAAATTGTGATAATAAATTATAGTAATGAAAAATAATATTATATGAAAGAGGCCTATCTGTATATAGCTAGGTAATTTACATAATACATATGCGTATTTTACATATTATACGATATTATTATCAAGGAATTATGTTTTTGTCCCAAATAAATTTAAATAAATAAAACTAGCGCATCAATAAATAGCAATAGTATTCAATTTTCGGCTTATAAAGCTATAAACTTATTAATTGTATAGGTAATAAATGTTATGTTGATACTAGGTGAAGTACCCGTGCTTCGCTACGTGTTAAAATTTTGATTTTACTCACTAACCCTTGGAGGTACATGAAAAGTGGTAAGAACCTTCTGGATAAAAAATTAAATGTTAACATCGTGTATGCCATTTACTATTTTTAGCGTTCTGTTTTTATTTACAAAGGAGCTATGAAGTGCTGGAACCAAAGGGTGTAGTGACGTCACTAAAATAGTCACTATTTTTATATTAAGAAAAATATCGAAATCAAAAGTAACCTATAGACTGACCAGATACATAGGCTACATCCATGCAAAATTTCATGTAAATCGGACCAGTTGTTCTTGCGTGATTGAGTAGTACACAGACACACATCATCTTCTATATATTAGTTTAGATAGGTAACTATTTAATGTTATGTAGATATTGTAACTACAGTTAGCACAACGGGTCTAATAGTGATAAGTATGTTACTAGATAGTTTCATCATTGAATCGTAAAACCGTCAAAATTGTATGGCCACAACAGCCACATACAGTCGAGAGCTATGGTAAAAATGTCTGACATTAAGTGGAAATGGAAAATATTCTGGAATTAATGTCGTCACTTATTTTTACTTCGATAGATAGTCACAATTATTTCATGTACATTTTCAGCATATTATTTTAATGTCACTTGATTATGCTGATTGTTAATGTCAGATATTTCGTTGCATTCATGCAGACAGATATTATTGAAATACTTCTTGGGACAGATATTTTTGCTGACGTACCCATAGTCATATACTTATGCTCGTGACTGTACATGTGTAACAAATAGATGAAACAAAATCTACATTTAAAGTTTTATTAGTATGCATAATGCAGAATGTAGATAACCATCCCCACAGAGACATAAAAACAAATTACAAAAAAAAACATAAAATATATTTTCTTTTTTAAATGTCTTATCTGAAATCAAAAAGTAATAGGGGGTTTCAGCCTGATGTTATTGACAATAGATTCATACCATAGGTCATTAAGCAGCTATAATGTGTCTTCATTATAGTTGCTTAACTGGGGAGTTGTTCAACACCTTTGATTGGCGTCAAACAAAAATACCACGAAAAAAATGTTTACTCATCAACTACAATACCCATACTACTTACATATGCACATTTGCACGATTTCGTACTAAACAATTTATACACTCACGATTGCATTTTGCACGAGTTTTAAAACTCACTGATTTTGCTTTTTTCTGTTCACTTCAAATGAATAGCATTAGTAACTTTCTGCATTAATGTTCGTTCAAAATTATCATATTAACGGTGTTATGGAAAGTTTTAATTAAATTTTGCTGAGTGCAAGTTTGAGTTATGTCGTGCAACTCTGAAGTGGATGTTGAGGCAATGTTTTAAATTCATTTAAAATACTGTTTATCTATCATCATAACTTTCAAAATACTCGGATTTAGGATAAGCTTACGCCGAACAAGTGAGGAGAAGAGTGTAGGATAAAATTATTTGAATTGGGGTTAAAAATTAGGTATTTTTAACCCCTGTTCAAATATTTTTATTTGCTTATAAGGATATAACTTAGCGTTTAATGTGATTCATATATAACTTGAAAACATTAATATAATAACTTTAACCTTTTAACGTCTTCTTAAGTATTGTAACAAGTATAATTATTTATTAATGATGTATACATATTCTATAACATAAGATAACGTCACTTAAATTATTCTTTAGGTTATATCGAGATGATAATAAACACTACTTCACTCATAATCATTCTAGAACTTTGTAAGTGTCAATACGTGCTATTTGTGAATAATTAGTCCTTTTTTGTTTTTGTAGTCTATACACAAGAATCGTAAATAATTACTTCGTGCGCATCATAAATTTGTTGCAATATTAGCATCACCATAAAGGTTAGGAAACGACATACATTTGTAACATGATCGTATGGTATTGTGTGTAATAATTCAATGAGTATTTTCCCCATATTGACAGCTAAAGTAGTAAGAGCCCGCTAATTGGGTCGTGTAATATAGATAAATACACTAAGTACAACTATAATAAATAACGATAACATTATTCTTCTGAAATAGATTTAACTTATTATCACTTAAAGACATTTTGTGAGTTACTCCATATCGTATGAGAATAAAAGGGACCTAAGTTAAAAAATGCACCATGCGATTATCTAGGTTTGAAGTCCTGTCTGTGGAGAAAAACGTCTTATCTGAGGTCAGTGGCAGATGCATTGATACAAACAAAGTTCAACGAGAACGCAGAATAGAACACACGCACGGTACGGCGTTACAAAGTCAGGACGTGAACTTAAATCGAAGTTGCTTACATATTTCCATTGACGGTAGTGAACACCTACCATCAGATGGACTGCATGCTCATTTGCTACTTTAATCTTATAAAAAATCCAGTGGAATCCGAGGTTTCCTGTATATCAAGGTTTCCTGGAAATCATATCTAGAGCGAATCTCGTCTCCAGATTGACTATGAGATTTTTTCTTTACATTTTAGCTACATCTAATTGAAAGTTGTGACAAACATTGTACTACGATGCAACATGTAGTGTTTTTACAATGCAAACCGTGGACATACGACACATATACAAAATATAAGAAAGAACAGTATAGAGTAATATAAAAAGATTTCAAGTAACATTTTTTTCTTTTTGCACATCTCGTAAGTTTGTAAAACTCAATTTCAGAATCCAGACGAGGCGAATAAGGAAAATGGGGTCGTTCGCACTAGCAACGTCACGTACGGCATCGACGACATACCACCCTGGTACCTGTGTATCTTTATGGCTTTACAGGTAAATTACTTGATGTTACTAAGTATACCAAAATACATTACACTTTAAGCTAATATTTCTATTTATTGCTAAATTTATTGCAAAAACCCGCGTGGCGCAGCGGACACCATATCGGTCTGACACGCAGTGGATCCCAGGTTCGATCCCCGGCCAGACCGGAATGTGAATAATGAGTTTAAGTTTCTGTTCTGGGTCTGGGTGTTTTTGTATTCGTCTTTGTGTGTCTATGGCACCCACGACACAGGAGAAAATCCTAC